>JAOYNN010244637.1:0-10479 GCA_025770095.1 Goniobranchus kuniei
CTTGTGGGACCCCTGACTCAACTAATTTGATATTTGACTCTACTCCTTCTACCATTACTCTTTTTCATGTAGATCACACAAACATTATTCATTTTTATGTTGCTTTTCACTTCAATTTTCGAACAGTTCTCACGATGCAAAAACAGGATAAGATAGGATGAGGTGAATAAATCACACTGTAGAAATAAGGGCCTAATATCTGTGATTTTTTTTTCGTTTCGTCCCTCATGTAAACTCCGCCTTATTTATTGTGCGACAGTTAAAATATAGTTAATTTCACTACTGAATGTTTCAGTCCATTCAGTGTCTTATTGTTTAACCCTCCAACCTCAGGGAAGGTAAAAATATGGTCCCGCTTTAAGTTTAACCGAAGCTTGCGGGGACTGCATCTTTATGGTCGGCCTTCCAGCTTTAGCCCTTTATGTTGCCTGCGGGGACTGCATTTTTACAAACGGGTCTCACAACATGGGCGGTGCAATAATTTCTAATCAATGGCGGTCACGTTGATTCAGACAATGGTACCTGCCTTTGCTCATTGTATGATGAAATGAGGGTACAACTTTTGAATTATGATAATCTTTATCATCGATGATAGTTTAAAAAAAAAAACAACAACACACAAACGAACAACAGATGTTTCATTATTTCAACCAAAGGTCAAACCTATAGAGACTTGGGCGTGGCAAGAAAACCAGCAATAAAGACAGAGATAGGAGCCCACGAAGTAGAGGGGAAATCTTTTGTTCCTCTACTATTAACTAACACTGAACACATCATGCTCATAGGATTTATGAGCTCCCACCCCTTTCCTCACTACCTTTTCCTTGCCACGTGTGCATGCCATTCGCCAGACTTGACACCTCCATGCAAATGCAAAGAGCCTTTCTACTATCAAGCCTTACTATGTCACCCCCCACACAACTTCCTACATTTAGCCCAAGGCAATATATTTCTCTTACTTATCTCAATCACCACCATACCTTCCCTCTTTCTTACCTCTTTTTGACCAACAAGCCTCTCTGGTGTCCCTCACTCCTCCCTGCACGTAGTTTCAAAGTCATGCAAGTCAAGAGCTTTCTCTTTGTCTTCCCATGTCATTACTATTCTCATACACATGTGAATAACCTTTCAATGAGATATCAAAGTTTCTTTCTTGTTGGTCGGTCATGGGAGATTAAAGCATCGTACTACAGCATTCTGTAGTCTTCTCCTCAAGTGTCATCACTGGTATGTGTAAAAATGGTGGAAGTTTGGAAAGAGCCATGCCAATCTAGTGATGATGCCCTCTGATTGGTCATTCGAATTGGAACCCAAAAGTGAGAAAGCATTATGATGGGGTTAGACACCACTGCTGATGAGTGACATCTGTCAATCAGATTTCCTTGGGTGGAGCTTGTGTCATTGTTTTCAATGAAGGGTGACCTCTTGTGCTCGTGTAATATCATCAGAACTGAATATTTGGCTGTCAAATAGGCTAAGCCTGATCGGCTGAGACTGCTGCTTCTCCGATTGGTGAGCTTACTCATGAAGTTAAAAATAATCTAATTTGAAAGATAACTGCAATTCGAAAGCACTTTAGTGTGTTCTCCCCCCCACCACCCCAACTCTCTCCCTCTCCTCTCTCTCCCTCCCTTTCTCCCCTCTCTTTCCCCACCCCTCTCTGTCACTTTGGCCTACACTTACACAAACTAATTCAACAACAGAGAGGGCCTGAGAAAGAAAGCGTTGCTTGTCTAGGCTAGCCAACGACACTAACAACAAAGAAAACCAAGACAAAAGAATAAGATAATCGTAAACAATATAATCAAACAAGCAAAGACAAGGAAAAACGTTCGTGTATAAGGGGTTGTATTAGGTGTAAAACTAATCCATTCCTAACGATAATTGCATCATTGAATTATATTATTTGTCATCACACCTATCACCACAATGCCTACACCTGGATTCAGATTTCAAGGCCATCCTCATAGCAGGGGTGCAGCTGACCATTGACAGCCCACAGGCAAGCCAGCTCTTACACCATGAAAATGATTTCTCATCCAGGTAAAAGCAAGCCTGGGGTAGAAGGGTTAAAATTAATATCTTTAAGATGAATCCAAGTTCAAGTTCAAAAGGATAAGATACAAAAGGCATAACTTTGACCATCTCTGTAAATCTCGTTAGAGTTAAAGTCAATCTATATTCGACAGTTTCATTTTGTAGTGTGAGGTGAATGCGTTTTTGAACACCTCAGCCTGTTCAATGTTGCGGATGTATGGTGAAAACTGTTCCACTCTGTTACTGTTTGTGGCTGTGTTTTTAAGTACTGATTTTGGCAGGAGGCTAGTTGAATTCTGTGTGACGTTCAGTCTCTGATACCAGTTAATTACTGTCGGGAAAAATTCTCACCTGATGAAGCTAAAACCTTCTTTGCCAGCTCAGGATGAAAAACAGTGATGACGGGATAGAAAGGACCAATCCACGTGCATGTATAACGCCCGTTGCCCTGTAGCATCCTTGACCTCCCAAACTGTAGGCGACTCTCTCCTGATGCACCAAACTGCCAAAAATTATAGATCATAAATAATAAAAACCTCAAAAATGTATTCAATGTGTAATCTGTATCCATTGGTAGACAAAATAATAAAAACTTGAGTTTTCAAATAGCAGTGGAATATATCAATATTATAACCATAACTCGTTTATCTGGACAAAATCTATGAAATTTTTTTCTGTTATTTACATTCCTAATCAAGACAACATCCCTGGTAATTGGAAAACCTCTTATAAGCAATTCTGTAAAGACGCGAACCATCATATTTAAATGAAACCTATCATGAAATGAAGGGCTACCTGTGTGAAACTGCACTGACATGGCAGATTTATGAACGTCCAAACCTAAGGGACATTTTGCACTAAATGACTTGTGTCAGTTGTCTTGTGCAAAAATCTCATTTCTTAATCCTCAGATATCATATCAAGAAAAATGAGGGAGGAAAATGCAAGAATTAAATTGTCTTATTGTTCTGAAAGACAATATTTATCTTAGACGGTTAAATTATTCAAATGAAATATATACAAGTATGTTTCATTTTGTCATGGAATCAATAGAGAATTTTCCTCATCGATTAAGTAGCCTGATCATGATGGGATGAGCACATACCTTATGAAGATGACCATGTAGGAAGGAACGATCAGAGCTGCCAGGCAAATCATTGTAGAACTTGTAAGATTTGAAGACGCCAATCATTTTCACAACCAGGACAACCACCACAAGCAATGATATGCCAAGAGTGATGATGTTCCATCCCAGGTTTTCTTGTAAGAGCGATGTGACAGCCATCTTGTACCAAGATTTCTTCTTGTTTACTTCTTCATTCAGCTGTCAACTGAACCATTAAAATCAAACGTATATCATTCAACAAAACACAAAACCAATAAATAGATATATTAAAATATTTTTGCAAGAGTCAAAGCTGATGAAATTAAGAAAAGTGAAAAGACAACTCCCACTAAAAAAACAACAAACAAAACACAACAAACAAACAAAACGACCCCCCGCCAAAAAAAAACAAAACCAACAACAAACAAAACAACAGAAAACAAACAAACAACAACTACAACAAAACAACACACAAAAACAAGCACAATCCAAATCAATACTTGTCTCAAATCACCACTGAAGATTTCTAACACTGTAAGTAACTTTACATATGTTACAGGAGGGATAAAAAACTGCATCCTTTCCCCAAAACTGGGTCTTTGGTAGCTAATCAGCTAATCTGAGTAAATCAGCCCCTATGAACTCTCAGATTTGTATTTGTTATTTGCCAGACTACTAACATCATTCAGAGAATCACACTAATCTATGTGCCTGTCTTTAACTGAAACCTTCCTCTCTGGCTACCACACAAACTTTTCTGACATATATTCATGGAGGTTGCGCTGATTCTTATGATGTAATCATCTAGGTCAATTTGTTGAACCCAACAAGCATAAATTGTATGTCACGCGAAACAATTCACCACAGAGGTCATTCTGCTGTTATCATGCAATCATCTTGGTTCACTTTGTAAAACTAACATTCAAAACTTACCCAATATAAAATATCTAACTATCACACTCCTTCTATCTCTAAACCAATAAATGATGCATACATGTTACCAGACTACAATATACATGTATCATAAATATACATAAATTGTCATAGCTTGAAAGACAGCAAAGAAAACAAAATGAAACTTCCACACACAATAATTCAAACTATCTTACATAATTAGTTGAAATTTCATAGTATTATATTGAGAATCCTTTAATTTATAGCATTTTTGGTGAATTGACCTGAAAAATTCAATAACAGTGTGTCAATTTCTGATATCATGTGTTGAGCCCTACTCAGGACTCATTGAGGCTATTCAGTCTTTTATGATAAACCATATGTTTTGTTCATTCAAAAAGCTTTGCGTGAACTTGCTTGTTTGTGGGCGCTGAGATGACCTTTGTAGTTAAAAAGAGCCCTAAAAGACCAAATTATAAACAACACACAACATGCTAGTATGAGAGATTGCTCATCCCGTTGAAATACAATAGTTTCCAACAGGGTATGATGCATCACAAAAAATGAAAGGTCTCCAATGAGACCTGAATTAAACCTGATTGGCTTGTACAAATGGGATTCCCTATTACAAAAAAGTCTACAAAGGTAACTTGACAGTCTTTACCAAAGAAGAATTGGCAATAGCTATTAAAAAAGCTCAAGTAGTTAGAGGGAAATAAGGACCAAAGACATTTGTACAATGATTTCCTCTTCAAAGCGACATCTGTGTAATGTTTTCAAACAGAATGTTGTTTTATCCCTTGTTCTATTTCAAAATTACACAGATGATTGTAGAAACACTGAAACATCAATGCCTGTAATAACATTCACAACCGCCACAGCCTTCCAAGGGATAATCGCTATGTTTGTCAAGTGTGTGAAAACAACATAATAAAATCAAAGAAATGGTTGTTGGTTTAAGAAAAAACCCAAAAATACTGTAGCTCTAAAACTAATTTTCATCAAAGGGGAAGTAGTAGAAAGGGACTCCACATATAAATACCAAGCTGCTGTTGTGACAAGCAGCACTGGACGTATCTTCTCTTTGCGATCCTGACATGCATCTAGCTAGCAACAAATGACTGCATGTTTGAATTTGCTGAAACTTTTTCATACGAATGCACTTCTTTAGTTCAGAAAAAAGATTGTGAGACCAAAACCTTTGAAAACCAAAATGATGTAACACTGAGAACGAGTTGAATATTCCAAATATTTCTAATTTCTAAAACGTTAAATAATGTATCTATACATTGTATGCATAGATTATTTAGTTTATGTATATATTTAGATATGATGAATAACAAATATATTACAATATCAATATTCCTTTTATATGCTTTCCTTAAGGACGAAAAACGTTTATTTATTTGATTTAATTCAGATCTTTCTTCTGTCTCAAAACATCTCATAGAAACCGACCTAAATATGTTGCATCAGTGAGGGATGGTCATAGATTTATAGACTGGCACAAAAATGTTAAAATTACAGAAATTGTCAAATCAAGCCTTTTTAGCCAACTGATCCTATCCCCATTATAAGCAAGATTAAGTTATCCTAATACTTGAATGTTAGCTTCCAGTTTAGTGTGCAATGTGCCCTAAACATTAAAAATAAAAATAAAAATTAGTAGAATGATCTAACTTTATAAGGCAAAGGCAGTCAGAGCAAACTTAACACATCTACAAGAAGAAGAAGAAGAAGAAGAGAATGCCTTTTTACATTCTGGTCCATGTAAACAGAATACATTTAAGCACAACAATTAAGCAAAGGTATATTTATGACATTTTAAAAGCATATTATGGAGTTATGACTAATAACCCCCCTCCCAAAAAACAAACAAACAAACAAAACAACAACAACAACAACAACAACAAAAGAGGTACAAAATGCATAATACATGGTAAGACATAATTATGTTACATACAATTTCATACACAATACAGATAAATATTCATAACGTAATACTTGTACAAATATGTACAAGGAGGGAATTAACTCATAAGGGAATGAAGAGAGGCGGAGGATGACGACGACGATAATGATGGTGATGATGATGATGATGATGAACATGAAGATGGTTTCATGAAGTCATATGCTTCAGTTGAGTAAAATTTTGAAAGCCATTAGGAAAATTCTTGTAAAAGAAAGTGTGCTGAACTCATTTAAGACCTTACAGAAGACAACCAATACTACGAGAAATGTTATGAGCAGTTTGCCAAGGACATCAATCTTTGAATACGATATGACAACATTACGAATAGGAAAAAGCAAGTTGACTTCTTGAGACACACTTCTCACAGTCAGGTGATGAAATGACTCTCCTCATGGACTATGTTTCAAGGATGAAGGATAATCAAAAAGTTATCGACCATATAAAAATTACAGGCGAGTCCAAAAAAATCCGTGCAAAACACTGCATTCGTGGAGCGTATCAAGAAGACGGGTTTGTACGATAAATGACCCAGTCATGGAATACTCTGTACAACAGCTGAAGGAGTATGAGGCCAAGAATCTTGTGCACGTCACAAAAGAAGGTCAGAAACAAAGATGAGGAAGAGAAGAAGAAACTTGAAGACGCCAAGGCACAATCTGAAAAACTTTGCAGGGCATAAAAGAAATTTTAGACAAAATGGTAGAAAAGGTTGAAGTTTCAAATCGCTTGGTCACATCTCAACGTAGTTACAGTCATATTTCAGTACGGTTTGTCTGCAAATATGGAGAGGATTATGAAAACATAAGCCCTTCGGGACACAATCACTATGGGATACGTGGCTATTAAAAAGCATCTTGAAATCAATCCCGACATCCGATTGTAAAGACACTGAAAGAGAAGTGAGACGCTGACAAAAACGACAAAACTGTGAAGGACGTGTGCCTGCTTTTCTTGAAATATCCCTCTTGGCTTCTGGTTTAAGCTTAGAGGACACAACTTCACGATGCAAACAGAATGAGGTTCTCGAATGATCAAGCTTGGTCTTGGCATTGGTGGTAATGACAGTGCCAATGTGATTCAGCAGATGCATTTATAGAAGAAATGCAGCTTTCTGGACGTGACGAAGATAATGCATCAATGATGGAGGAAATTGGCTAAATTTCATTAAATTAATTACTTAATTAAATCACTTATATCAGCAACAAAGACCTACACAACCGTTGTAAAGTAGATCCAGTCAAAGAACAACGTTGGAATCTACTTAGACACATACTGCGACGTGATGACACCATTCCCGCCCAAACTGCCAAGCACGAATATTTTCAACAACGGGACAAAATACATCAGTAACACCCCGACATCTCTGCCAACAATATTAAGCAAAGAACTATAGCAACACTAAAAATATCTAGAAACCATCGCAAACTACCCTCGAAAACGAAGAAGCTTTACCATCACAGCTCGAAACACTGAATGATCTCAATACCTTGAAGCAACTTGCACAAGACAGAGACACATGGAGAAAGTTGACGAAACAGATCCACATTGGTGACAAGGAAGCGAGCAATGTCTAGGGCAAGCGTTCAGCGAAGCCATTCCCCATTACTTATATAGCTATATAGCGCAGCTTCCACCCTAAAGTGCTCAGTGCGCTTTACAACATTCCTGATAAGAACGATATAATACAAGTTACATCAATACATTCGTCTTATAAATATACACAAACCATTAGATAATCAAAACAACGTAAACTAAAAGTAAAGTTAGTCCCGTAACCATGCCTGAGTGTAGGGGAATTAGGGGTAGAGCCCTAATTATACTAGGTAAACGGTATAATGTGGTAGTTTGCCATTGCTTTCCACGCCGACTTTACTTTCACCAAGTCTAAAAAGACCTAGCTACCCATTTACACTGCTGGATGAACAGGGGGCCCCGAAAAAAATCCTCTGCCCGGCTGGGTTCGAACTCCGGCCACCTCAAATGGCAGTCAGCCGCTCTACCAACTGAGCTACCGGGCCACCAAAACAACGTAAACCCATATAAAAATATGCATTATAAAAATCCATTTCAACATAAACGTTATATCAATAACTTAGTAGTAGATTTAAAGACATTAGAGAAATGCTTTCTTGACATATTCTGTTTTTAGATTCTTTATTAATGAATTGAAGGAGGGACTAGATTTAGTTGTTAAGCTCAAATCGTTCCATAAATGGGGGGCACTAACGCAAAATGACTTTCTTGTTGAATTATTTACATCCAGTTTTCTTGATAAGAGCCTACTTGAGAGGCACATATTTTGAGTCCAGTTCTTCTATGTAAGTTGGTGCCATGTTGTTAATTGCTTTGAAAGTGTAGCACATTATGTAAAATCAATTCAAATTGCTTAAGGCAGCCCATGAAGTTTTGATAGTACTTGGGTGATATTTTCTTGAATTTCGGTCAAGGTAATTATTCTAGCTGCCTTGTTTTGAATCTTCTGCAGTCTTTGAATTACATATCTTGGACAGCCAATTAAAAAAGCATTGCAGTAATCAAGTCTACTCAGGACTAAAGATGTCAGCAATTTACAGATGTCCTGATCTATAAGAGGTCTTATTTTATCAATCATATGGATGGGAAAATTGCAACATTTGATTACAGTGGACACTTGATCAACCACTGCAAACTTGTTGTCAAGAGTAATACCTAGGTTTCGTACTTTCGTCGTAGATATAATGTCCACGTCAGTGTCACAAACATTGATACTTTTTGAGAATGCTCTAAGGTCGCTTTTTGGTTTTAAAACTGTTATTACTTCTGTCCTATTTTCATTAAGTTTAAGTTTATTTTCGATCATCCATGTCTTGACAGATTTCAGACATGCTCTTACTCTTGAGAAAATTTCCTTTTCACGGGTGGGCGGAAGAGGAGAATACAATAGAGTATCATCTGCATACATGTGATAATTACAACCAAATGTTTCTATTATTTTAGTTTAGTGTTGGACATAAACAGTGTAAAGAACAGGACCAAGGGTTGATCCCTGGGGAACTCCAAATTTCAGTTAATGAGTTCGAACGGGCTTGATCATCGATCGTGACAGTTTGACTAAGACTTTTTAAGTAAGAAAAAAACCCATTTCAAAACCTTTCCTTTAAAAGAAAACAATTCAAGGCGATTAATCAAAATGTCACGATCGATAGTATCAAAAGCTGCGCTCAGATCAACAAGCAGTATGAATATAGGAAATTTTTCATCAGTTACATAATTCACAATATCATTGAATGGTCTTATTAAGACAGATTCAGTAGTGTGACCATTTCTGTAAGCTGACTGAAATTTTGAATAGAGTTTGTTCGCAGAAAGATGGCCGAACACTTCTTTAGCAACGACCTTCTCCAGTACTTTCGAAATTAATGGCAAACTCGATACAGGCCTATAGTTCTTAAATAGCTTGTTGTCTAGACTTGGTCTTTTATAGAGAGGTTTAACAACTTCTACTGTTGATATTGATCAAAACTACAGTTGACTATATCAGTTACATATAATATTTCATTCTCCGAGGGACTACCAAATATGTCTAAGTCAGGTTTATGGTCTTTGGGATTAGTCCGCGGAAGAACAATCTTTACAAGTACTGGCGATGTATCAGTAGTTGGTAGGTCGACGCTTAAAACCACTGCCGATATATTTGTAGGTGGCAGGGCGGTGTTTGAGGCAATCGACGACGAATTAGTTGTTGGCAGATCGACGTTTGTTTTCTTTTTCCTTTTTTTTTTTTTTTTGTGTGTGGCAGCGTAGCTGTGAGGTCAGTGCGTTGGACATGTTACCGCAGGGGTTCGAGTTCGATGCCCCGGGCAGTGGCGCTGTTTAGTCCTTGTGAAAGGCTATTTCATACATTTCCTCATCTCACTCAGGTGTTATTGAGGACCCGACCATAGGCAAAGGGAGATCTTGTCAGTATGCTAGAGCAAATGCGCCTGTAAAAGGTTGCATCTCTGTATGCTCCACATGGAGTTGAGATGATATTTGGTTGGAAAAGGCATGTCGGAGAACCCTTGTAAAGCGCTTTGAGCACATTTAGTGGATTTAGCGCTATATAGAAGCTCAGATAGTTGTTTTTTTTTACATGGTCATCAAAGTTGTGTTCATTGTCATCAATTTATTCTCATTGAAACAAATATTCACAACTAGCATGTGTGTGTGTGTGTGTGTGTGTGTGTGTGTGTTTGTGTACATTTCCCAAATATTTGGTATTTTAGCACTTCAAGGCAATTTTCCGTTTTTCAAATGGTAATCATGTAATTCAGAATGCTCTGCGAACTTGACCTGCATTATAATCTTTTAAAATATGTACATTTATCTATATTGTAATTTTTAATGTGTGTATGTTCTCAGATAAATCATGTTTTAAATAATTATTTTTTTCTAGAAATATTTATTATTATTATTATAATTATCATCAGCATCATCATCATCATCATCATTA
>JAOYNN010244748.1:0-10476 GCA_025770095.1 Goniobranchus kuniei
TCCTACTTTGATAGAACCTGCTCCTTTCCATCTTACTTCAGCAAGTCGCAGGATGTTAAGTTTCATTCTATCCATTTTCTGATCAACGTTATCTATATCAATGCTAAACAACAGAAAAAAAGAGACAAATAAGAAAGAAACAAAAACCGACGATCTTGTGCCGAAAATTTTGCCATTTTTCGCGGCACACCTGAGCGTCCCAGTCTGCCGCGGCACACAGTTTGATAACCACTGTTCTAAACAATGGATTTGTCGAATCTTCCGAACGGCCCTCGTGAGTGTGTTACGTCAATTCTGTGCAAGCTGTGAAATTATTTGTGTGGCCTTGTGAAAAACTTGTTGAATCTACGCCGTCTTATCATGGTGCTCCATTGTCTCCGATGTTGCGCAAGTGATCTTAGGTGTTTCAAATCGCCTTCTGGTTTACGTGTAAGGTTCGAGTTCTGGTAGGAGAGCTCTTCAATTCACATTATTGGTAATATTGTTCTTGGTCTCCCTTTGGAAATTGCTTTCCAAATTTCATAGAGTAGAGCTCCATGGATTTGGTGGCTGGGATGTCCTGGTGTTGTCTTATAATATGCCCAATCTTCATCGACTTTTCACTTTGAAAGTAGAAAGGGACTTCTCATTACATTCTTCATAATATAGAGATTTGTTGGTAATGTTTACTGTGCAGTATATATTTGATACTTACCTGAGCTTTCTTCTATAGAAGTCCTCTAGCTTTTCCATGTACGTTTGGGTTAGTACGCAATTAGATGTTAGGACCGATTTTACGAGAGCTCTGTACAATTTAATTCTTGTGCTAATTTTTATTTTGTCTTTCCGGATCCAAACGTTTTTTTCAGTTTATTTAGAGCAGCATTTGACAGTTGTTGTTTTACATGTGTACATATGTAACATAGATAGATAGATAGATAGATAGATAGATAGATAGATAGATAGATAGATAGATAGATAGATAGATAGATAGATAGATATTTAAAAGTACATTATTATTAACCTCATAGGGAAACTCCTTTTCAGACGTGTTATAAAGTTATCACAAACACATACAAAAGGAAGTAAACAATCAAAAAGTGCAATAATATTTTGGTAAAAATGGCCGTAGAAATAAAATGTTAGCATTATGGAAAGATGTGTACATCAAACTTAAAATGAATTTATATTTAAAAGTTTGTTTAGATATATTATACTAACACACGATTACCAACTCACAATAGTTATCTATGAAATGTCTCAATGTGTACGCATGTAACAAAAAGCGAATGACCAATTTCAACTGAAGGCTCTAGTAAGTGGAAGGACACGAAAAACTGTTTGACCTCATAGTTCTTTTTCAGGCATGGTGATTTCTTTGTGTTTGTGTACCTTTAACATTTTGATTTTATTTTTTTGTACAGGGAGCGAGTCTTATTGGAATCCCCCCTCAGACTGCTGAAGCTGCCGAGATTCAACAAGAGGAAATTTGTGCTTGTATTCACCTCCTCCCAGAATCTACTGTAGCAGAGGAAGACCTTTGTCATTTCTGTCAAGACTTCCGCCAATCAACCAAACACATGAATGCTCCAATTCCTGATTATTTCTTATTCTTCGATAAATTCCCTTACCTAATAAATGGAAAGCTATCTAGGGTTATGTTGAAGGAGCTAGTGCTGTCAAGACTAAAGATGACATGAAAATGTTATTGTGTTTCGTTAGAGCTTCACAGCGCATTAGTTGACGCTCAATATAGGCAGATAGAAAACGGCAGTAACTCCCCATCATAGCACATTTATACAACTCGTCAATTAGTCAAGGATTTATATCCATTGTCCTCTTAGGCTGCTACACCCTTTGTAGTGTACAGCGAAAGTAATTTTGTGTTTCAATATTTTACATTTCGTGCATCAAAAGGCAAAATGAAAATAAATTGATTTAAAAAAAAAGTCTTTGTAGAGGAGTATTATACCAAACACACAAACACACACATGCACACAAACACACAAAAAGTATCTAATATCAATTCTTTTTCTAAATCGAAATCTGCAAAAGAGTGATATGACCTAATTTCAGTTGCATTTATCTCAGTTGTAAAGAAATGTTTCAAACAAAATCAACATCATTTTAGCTAAGCACAAAGAACACTTTGACGAAAACCAGTTCGCACAAGGAGGGGGAAAAGCAATGTTCCTGTTTGTATTCCAATGACATTGCAAGAACCTAATATTTAGAAACAGTGTTTATCGACTTTTTTCAATCGCATTCAACCACAACCACACATTTTTATATCTATTACTGGATATGTGTGGAGTTTTAAGATGGAATGATTCCAATTCTTTGGTATACTCCGTACTTTGGAGACTTTTTGGTGAGAGGACGTTCATCGCAATTCTTGTATTATGTTTTGTGCTTGTATGTGTGAGGCGCCTTGAGCTAGTTGAGGAAAGGCTCCATACAAATGACTATGAACATTATTATTTATAGGTATGAAAATAATATTGCACTTTACGGTAGACATGTAAATATTTTCAAATGAACAGCTCAATTCATGGCCCCCGTGAGGAATAGAAGGGTATTATATAAAGCTGACGTAATTGTCACTAATGCAGTCAAGAACAGTTCTGACAACAGCACAATTTTCCTTATTACACAAATGATCATAAAAGTGACCATCTCCACGAGCACAGTCTAAATACTATTATATTTGTTCTCCTCTCCTGTAACCAGATTTTGATAGATTTATGGTCAATAATGAAATAAGCTGTAAAAATATTAATTGTGAAGAATGCATGACACTGTGGTATAGTTGTGCAGATACTATCCAACGTTTTGAGGATGGTATTAATGTCTGAAAGATCATTTCCTTCTCTGCTTTCGATCCCAGAAGCTGTCAACATCATGGTTTTAGCTCGTGAATTTAGTACGTGGTATGCTGATTTGTTGTTTCCGTTAGCTATTCCCTGTACAGTTTTGTTTCATTGTTCTGTTGTAAAACGCATCTTTCGTCACTTGAATTTGTTTCCTGTAACATTTTGTACGGCAATGAATGTAACTGTCGTTGGCCTCATGACTGTGGTTTATTTTTGTTCTCGAGCTCTCTTCGTTACGCACAGTTTGGGGATTTCAAAATTGTTAACCAGGCTTTCTTGCTTCATGTTTTTGTAATTCTTTGTCTTTGTTTTTGTTTTGATTTTTTTAACTGCTACCTAATGTTCCACAATTGCTTATTATTTTAGCACTATTTTGATGTTATTACCTAGCGTGTCAATGTCATTTTAATGATGTATTAAAAGGTTTGACGTTATGGGCCCAACTAATCTAGCATTATTGACGCCGTTTTTCTTAAAAATTGTCAATGCTTTTGATCAGAATATAGGTCAAAAAGATTACATTAAGAGATATCTATTGAAAGAGTGTAATGCAAAAACAGCGATGCGCAATCTTTTTAATGATAACATCATTGTGTCGTCGGGAGTTAATTGGTTATCACAACTCGGCATGAATGAAAAGTCGGGTCAAGCAAGTTCACCCGTTTCACAGTAATGTTGCTGACTCGATAAGTTCGTGTCCCGCCATACGAATGCTAAATATATAACAATAATACAACTGCCAACTTGACTTGTTTACTTTTATCTCACTATCGAATAGTTTTCTAATACGCCTATGTGCAAGGAAGAAAGACATCATTAACGTTTGAACGGCACTCCTCTAATAGCTGGATGCAATACGTGGCGTAATATCAGTTTGAAAATAAAGTCTTTATTTTGATCAGCCAATCTTAATAAGGGCTTGGATGACAAGACTGATTTATTATGCAACTGTCCAATTCCATTACCCCTTCTACATTCCAAGCAATTTTTCTAGTCATGTCGCTTTCACAAAGGCTAGCCTCGGGTTCAGGTTAATTTGCAAGTGGCTACATATGCAGATGATATTTGACAGGAAGTCAAACTTTAATATTTTTTAAGATGGATAAACTTGCATTCTCGGCAATAGACTAAGGTATAATCCTATAACTTTTGCCTTGTACCTTTGATTTTCATTACTGTCTGCTAAAAAAACGTGTTGAAATTTAGCAATAAGTCTGAAGAGAACTAAATGTGTGTCTATTGTTGAACAGAAGCAATCTATCTATCTATCTATCTATCTATCTATCTATCTGTCTATCTATCTATCTGTCTGTCTGTCTGTCTGTCTGTTTATGTATGTATGTATGTATGTATGTATGTATGTATGTATGTATGTATGTATGTATGTATGTATCTATCTATCTATCTATCTATCTATCTATCTATCTATCGTGTTGATGAGTGTTTACACTGGTATCTCATAAGAAGTAGATTCTATATGACAGAACGCCCAACTTTTAACTGTGTTAAGACAAAGTGAGGATGCAAATGTCACCATGAGGGTAAATGATATAATACGCTCTCTGATATCACTCGTCCAAATGGTCCATATTACTTTGTGACTTCAAGCATCAACAAAAATTAGCACCACCAATATTGGGAGATGATATTAGATAGCAAACCTCAAATCTATCTTCCTCTCATTGTTGAAAAATCACTCATATGCTTAAATGATTACAGTTTTCACTAACTTCATTAATCCATTAGTTGCCAGTGTCGCACCGACATATTAAAAAAAAAGATCTCGGGTTCATCAATTTCTTTTTTTTTCTTTTTATATTTCTACCCAATATTATCCCCCTTTCAGGACAATATTTATTTTGTTGTAAATCTTTTAATGTTTTTTTTTAAATGTTTATCAACGCTTTCTTAATTGGAACAAACTCCATCCTTAGTAAAGCAAACCAGATCCTTTCAGTAGTTGATCTAACTAGCCAAAGTCAATACATCAATACACCTGTTTCTAGCAAGTGCCATTAAAACATTCTATTCACTTAACTTAAAACACGGGTGTAGCTTTATACACGTGGATGGAAAAAAAACACCCAACGGTAACTAGAGTGTGGAGACACTCTTTTGAAGACAAGGCACAAACTACGAATAGTCCGGGCCATTCTTTATGGCGGAAGTCATTAAACTTGTCAGCTACTATAACCACCAATTACACGTAGAAACATTTCACAGTTACAACCATTACTTTTGAAGCTATTTTAAATTATGTGAAGGTTGGTCAAAAAGTGAAAAAAAAAAACAACCAACAAAACAACCAACAATAGCAAACAAAAATCAGCTGACAGAGATGGATTCGTTCTGCGTCTAATCTTATGGGGTGTGAAACAGCGAGATATATTGTCTCCTGATCAAATCTGATCGATCTTTTTTAATCCCGATATTTTAGTTCTGAGTTTAGCAGACGACACCTCCCCCCCCCCCTACAAAAAAGCCTCATTCTACATTAAAATTCATTAAATTTACAAATTCTTTAGTCAAACGTATTCCGATTAAATGTAAGAGTTTATGAAAGTTTCACTTCGTAAGACTTAAAAAAAATTCTTTTATGTTTTAACCAATCAAGAACAAAATCCATAATATCTAACTCTCGGTCTAAATCTGGCTTCAATCTTGTAACTAAGCTCCAGTTGTATGTAATTATTGTTTGCGAGATCTAGCAAGGTTTTAAATCGTATGATGAAACTGTTATTGAGAACTTTTAAGAAAAATAGTTCTCGCATTGTTAGAGAATTTCCATATTATGAAAACTGGTCTTAGAGAAGTGTGAACTAGTAAAATCATTGACATGAAAGTCCGTGTAGAAAGAAAGGAAGCGGACGTCAATGCATTGTGAGAACTGAAGATAATGTTTAGCAAGTTGAAGAAAACGCTGGCTCTTATCAATCGGTAAGGAACTTTGCCATAAGTCTAGGTTGTAGTCAGGGTTCAATGGCCAATGGGAAGAATTGTGAATAAAGGCTTAATGACACTGATATATCGATTTTATAATCGTTTTATACAAGCGGGTGATGTTGCATTAAAGCATGCCAAAGTACACACTGTTACAAAATGCGTGTTGAAGAATTCAGGAGAGAGATAAAACGATCTGCTCATAAGACACAGACTTTTAATGTGTTTTTCACTTCATAAGAATAGGAATTAAGGCATTACTTATTTCAAGATAACAGGCGTGTTGCACCGCAGATAATGGTTTTCCTAGACTGTGACTAATGTGCTATTTTAAATCACCCCATGGACATGACTTATTACTTTGGGTTGAATAGGTCGGCATAATTGTTTCGACAATAACTGCGAGCTTCTTTTTGAATATGACTGTATTGTTGTTGTAAATCATTTGAAAAGCTGTTTGCTTTCTACAAATTTGTTTATTCAATTGAGTTTATTTCACCATATAAAATATAACACGAAAGCAAATATATTATTTCTAGGCAAATGAGATCTGTGTAAGATTTTCAGGGATTCTAGCTTCTGTATTCAAAGTTCTTTCAGTTGCTAAGTGATTATTATTGTGTGTGTGTCATTCTCAAGGCCATAGTACATGTCTGTGTACTCAACACGGAGCGGATTTTAGAATACATCCGTATGTGAGACTCTGACCATTTCCTGACGGTACGGTGATGGTTTACATCAATTTAGATCTGAGGATCACTTTATTATGCCACTAGTTATGATATATAAATTATCATGTGAGGCGACGAGTTTTGCACGTTCCCTTGGTTTGTTTGGTTTTGCGCGAGGATGTGTCTTCGGTGAATGGAGAGTGAATGATGTCATTGTTTATTGAGAATTTTTTCTGTAGTGTGCTAATTATTGGTTATATGTACAGACATTTTTGTCTAGAGATTGCGCGGCAACCTCTAGATTGGCATCGCTCTTGTTGTCAGTGTGAAATATTCGCTGTGGGGAGTAAGGACGTAAATTATTTTTTCTTTCCTACACAATTCCTCCATTATCCATATTCTTTCCCTCACTGTATTCTTTATTAAGATGTTCGCAAATTCATCTAATGAATGAAGGAGGTGGATATCGCACGCTGTGAGCGTGTGTTTGTCTTCTCTTCGGCCTTGCACTACTCAGCCCACTTTCTCACATGCGTAGCACATATTTATTCTGTGAGTGAAGGCAAATTAACTCGTCCTCACGAGGTTGTGTCATTATTTTGACCTCTCTGTTGATCGCCAACCAGTCTTACCCTTGCAAGACAGTAATGGAAGGAGGGCCATCGCATTTTTTTCCTCTATCGCCCTCTAACGGAGTGACTTCACAGACAGTCGTGGCCAAAGCAGGCATATTCAACTTCCGGTTTACTTTGTTTAGACTGGTGACATGGGTCTACCAATCCTCTATCAATTAAAATTTTGGAGCTGTAGATAGAATCATCATTCTTAGTTTCAAACTAGTTTCTTCCAGAATTTGACAACTCTATGAATAAGGCAATTCTGCATAATATTTGTCATACATCTAGTGATATATATTTTGAACTTATCATCCTTTGTGTATGTAATATATGAGTATTTACAGTAAACAGGGGTTTATGTTCAAAGCACCATAGGTCTCACAATATATGATAATATGAAAGAGAAATGGCATTAATAACATGTAATTGTTGCATGAACAATGAGATAGGTAGAACAAAATTAATTCCCTAAATTTTCTGATTGTAAAATTTAGTCTTTATTGTATTATTCTACTAAAAGTGCTACGAACAGAAACATTACATTTCCCGATTTTAAAAAAATAAAATAAAAGACAAATACAGTTGGCTATCTAGTTTTGATATATTGGTAGATCTTTCGATCTAATGTAAGAAATACCCTACAGAGCACTGGATAATTTATCCAACTGTAGATGTAGACCAAGGTTTATCCGAGTTCGTTTAATTTAATGTTGCAATTGGTCGAGAAAGATCACGATTTAGATTGCACTGCACGTCTAAATTATTGTTAGATGCACGTCGCAGTTTGATCGATAACAGATCTAGATCGAGATCTAGTGAACTAGAGTTTGTAGACAAAAAGTATCGTTTTAGATCTCGCCTATGTAGACTCAAAACTGGTATGAAAATTTGACGAAAATGAAGGGGAAATGTTGATCATTAGGCCTAGTTGGCTACATTTGTGTGTGTGTGTGTGTTTACGGGAGGGGGGGGGGAGAGGGAATCACGAGTGAAGCTGTACCATATATGTTAAAGCACTTCTTTTTTCTAAAACCGTTTCCAAATTTCATTAATCATTAGTTAATCTTACGTTTCTTTGAAAAGGTATCTTTTTTTTTTTTAGTGTGGTGAATGATAATGCATTTTCTGCTGTATTTCTGTGCAATTTTGGTACCATCATGTTTGCCAAATTTACATGCAATTATTGCAATTTCGTTTGCAATGTTTGGGAGTTTTAAACGCAATTTTTACAAGTTGAAAATGCATCTTTTGTTAGGGCTAGAATAACGCTCTATTAACAGTCTATGGCTGAGTGTGCACGCGGAAGTGCGATATAAACCCTTTAAGGAATATGCCCCCTTAAAGCGACTTCAACCGAAACTTGTATCCAGTTGTCCATCTCTGTTAATTGATTGATCTTAGGTCTTACCCGGGTCTTTCCCCAGCCTCGGATCAGGACACATCTCGGAATAAAGTTAACCGTACAGCTCTCTTCTTCTCACGGAATGTTATTTCATGTTTCAATCCATGTTTTCGACGCCGATAGCTTGATTCTCTGTTAACTACTGTTACTATCAATTATCATCTTCAGATCATTTCCTCATTAAGATCTATCAGGTGAACCAAAAACAAATAAAAAAAAACCCAACAACAACAACAACAAAGAAAAAAAACGCACAAAAATCACAAAAAACACAACAAAAAACAAATAAACAAAAAAACAAAACAAAAAAAAAAAACAAAACAAAAAAAAACACAAAAAAAAACAGAAAACCAAAAAAACAAAACAAAAACAAAAACAAAAACAAAAAAACAAAAAGAAAAACGCGCCGAACTTTGAACCTTAATTACATCAATACCCGTAATCGGATTCATTAAAAATTTGCTCACAATACTTAATTTTAGATATATTATCAATGTATCCTCGAAATTTTACATCAATATCTTAACTACATGTATCTTGCAAGTTGTGAATATTTTATGAGATGATGTTCGAACATTTCCCTCACCCACTCGGCGAATTGGGTTCAACTCGGGTACCTTACAACACTTCAAGTTTTATGTTAAAACAATTGTTTCTGTCGGATATGTAGATTACGGCAAATGTTGATTTTATCCACTTTATAAAGTTTGCAAAAGGCAGACAATAAACAGTGCCATTTTCAACTTTTAAACTGTTTGTTATGGCTTTAATTTATTGATTCGCAAACAAATTGTGTTGATTTACCTTGATTTATTTTGAATTCATGTGCCAAATTTACACCCACTTTTCTACATCTCTAGTCTCGGAAATATACCTACATCTATCTAACTCCAGAATCTAAATCTAGTTTTGCGATGGTTTCCAGCTCGTCAGGTAAGCTGTTATTGAAGCTCTTTACAAAGAAAAAGGGTGGAATGTGGCGCAGCTCATTCGAGAACCTTTCATAGAGCAATCTCTAAGACAATTTTTTCCAATGTACTAGGACAAAATAACTTTCAATGACACCAGAAAGCTATTTACCAACCAAGAAGAAGAAACTGAGACAGGGACATCAAGAAGACGGCGGCTCATCTAATCATTTAAAGCAGTAATTTGCAGGTAACAAGATTTTATTTTGCTCGATATTGGATTTTTTACCCGCTTCGCTAAAATGATTGTATTTATCTCATTTACCAACCGACCCTTTTGAAATTTGCACATAACATCTAGATTTAACGGTTCTAATTATCTGCCAAAGAATTATGCAAATAAATTAATGTATGCGGAGATATTAGCGTTTAAAGATGGTCGCATTTTAGTTTGGTTTTGATTCACCCGATATTCACTTGCACTTTCGAAAATGTAAAAGAATTATCTTGGTCGTCTGTGGCAGTAACAAGTGACCATGTTCACCCATGAGGAAGAAAAAGATTCAACTGATCAACATATTATCATAGTGATCATATTAACAAGATAGTTTGAAGCTGACACCATTCTTTATTGTACGATGGGGCGTACTTGAAGAGATCCAGATCATTTGTTTAATAGATAAATGTTGTTGATGTGCGCACCAAGAAATTATGGAATTTGGAACATCTATTACTCCCTATACCTGACTAGTAACAATCTCATAAGGAAACAGGTTTCACCGCTGCTGTCGCTCGCGCACTGTGGCGCGACAAAATCGAGCATAAGGAAACCTAACCTTACTTAGTGGAATTGGCTGTAATCGATTCTCGACAATGAAAGGGAAGACCTTCCTTTTCCTTATTTTCGAAATGCTGTTGTTCTTCAACACACATATCAAACCCTTCAGTATTCACCTCAAGAGTTAATTCAACTCTATCAGGTAGGCCCATTGATGCGCTGTTTATCGAATCGAGCCGCAAAATCGAACGAATGCTAAGCGGGGCTTCTTGTAATAATAATAATAATAATAATAATAATAATAATAA
>JAOYNN010244859.1:0-10475 GCA_025770095.1 Goniobranchus kuniei
TCTCTCTCTCTCTCTCTCTCTCTCTCTCTCTCTCTCTCTCTCTCTCTCTCTACTTCCCCGTATCTCTCACAAGTGCTAGCCGGTCTGTATTCTGAATACATTTAAATACACAGTAATGTAGCATTTTGACACATTTTATTTTCGTGACAGTTATTATCTTAGCTTAAAATTAATAGTATTTTTTAGAAATATGTCCGAGCTAAGCAAAAAGTATCTTCAAAGTGTTCATAGATTCTCATCGGCAATGACAACTGGATGTAGGCTCTCAGTATATAATTGGAAGTCATGATGTTCATCCCAGGTGACTGTAATACCAGTTTCCAGATTTGGGTCTTCTGACGCTTTTGCATTCTGTTAGAAACCTCAGTTGGTCTGGTTTCTTTTTTCCCATGCTTTTGATGGTTCTTGTATATGCTGTGGCCTATTTGTGGAATCAGTGAACGGTCCTGGTGTTGTCCTTGTTGAGTGTTCGGTTTCTTCATATCATGTTGACCACTGCTTGGGAATCCTGGATTCTGTTTATGGACTGTGTTGCCTCATGTTGATGTTGCTGAGGTTGAGACTGTTTCTTGTTCATGTTTTGGCCTCTTTGTGGAATCAGTGAACGGCCCTGGTGTTCTTGTTGAGTATTTGGTTTCTTCATGCCATGTTGGCCATTGCTTGGGAATCCTGGATTCTGTTTATGGGCTGTGTTGCCTACCATTTTGATGTTGCTGAGGTTGGAGCTCTTTCTTGTTCATGTTTTGACTTCTTTGTGGAATCTGTAAAGGCCCTGGTGTTGTCCTTGTTGAATGTTCAGTTTCTTCATACTATGTTGGCTACTGCTTGGGAATCCTGGATTCTGTTTTGGGGTGTGTTGCCTCCATGTTGATGCTGCTGGGATTTGAACTGTTGGTCCTTAATGTTTTGACTACCATGAGAAACCTGGGGGGGGGGGGGGTCCTTCATGATGTCCTTGTTGAGTGTAGTGTTTCTTCATAACATTTTGGCCATTGCATGGGAATCCTGAATTGTGTTTCGGAGATCCTTTACCACCGCGTTGTTGTCACTAGTGGAGGTCTCTTGGGCGGACGTCCTTCATCTCACGATGAATTTTTTTGTCTTTTCTGTCTTTTAAGTCGTGTTCACGTTCTTAAGGGGGTGGTGGTGTGGACTTCCAAATGGTTTTTCATTTCTTGTCGTCTTTGCCTCGAGGGAAATGTGGTTTGTCTTCTCTGTGGCCAATATGTTCACGATCACCACCACGTTGGGGTCGTCTTTCATGTCTCTGTCTTGCATCACCTCCTAAGAGAGCGGTGCTGTAGAGTTGAAGATATAATCTTTGAATATATAGCCATTCAATTGTCCACGTTTTGAGATACTCAATACATGTATTATTCTAATAAGATACGAATAACAATCCACTCATTTGATCCAATGACACTAACATTAATAAACCATTTTATATTACGGTTTAGAATCTATGCCTAAACCTGTCAACGGCATATCTTGAAGTCGCCAAAACGCGGCGTAAGACGAAAGGCTTTCTCGGTCAAATAACAAGAGCTGAGAGCCTGCTATCATGCCATTCCTGTCCCTTATATAAGTACAAAACGGAAACACACCAAACTACTTCCGGCATGGACAACACTTGAACACTCCATGCTGAGAGGGCCCATGATCTATTTCACGCTAGCTCAAGCTGGGATTGGTCTGGTCAAAAATAACAACCCGCTACGTAAACACTTATAGACATTGACTACAATACTGAATTGACATGGTTCCCTCATATTAACCGACAAAATATCCTCTCTAACCGAACAACAATATGTCGAGACATTAAAACCCAACAATTACACCTGTATCTTATTTAATGCTGAGGCCACATTCTGTTACTGTACTGACGCCTTTGTTGCACCTCAAATACCAAATATCAAGTCGACACATTTTACAAGAAAAAAATCAGATACCACTTTGTTGACAAATTTAATAGAACTGCGTGAGCGTAGTTTATACTATGCTTTTAACTATTTATGAAATGAAAAAATAATGCCCTTTATGTTTTAAAATTAGAAAATTTTGAGGTCTATTGAAATGTCTTGATTACTTGTGTTTGAAAGGCTGGCTAAAATGTTTTCTTCGTCAAAAGTCTTCTTACATTGAATTTGCTTTAGATTTGACATTCGTACTGAATTTGGATAGAGAATATCTGTAGCTAATATTTGCCACTCCAACCCTTTTTCTATTGATTCCCTTGGCTTTTAGAGACTCAGCGCTTACATAACGCAGCTAGAACTAATTGACCTGTTTAGCCAAAAACGGTTTACTTCCTTAAATGTTTTATAAATGTCCCTGAACAACGTGTGAAAGTGATGCCCGATACTCTACAAGGACACGTTGTTCTATCGATGCACCCTAAATCAGACACATTACCCGATATAAACTCACGAAAGCCTCATTGAAGCGAAAGCAAGGGGAAAAATGACCTCAAGTACAAGTTTTTTTTTCGGTATGTTTTAGAACCATGCTCCCTGACACTTGTAACCTCTACTGGTATTCTCTGGAACAACACAGGAAGCAGGGCCGCCAGAACCAAATGTGTACTGTGATCAGATGTAAAAAAATGGAATCCTCAATATGCCAACATATTTCATCAAAATAAATGATAGCTACAACACAAGAAATTACTTGACGTACTTGAGTTATGGCCGTGTCGTATCACAGTTCTCCGTCTGTGACGATTGGGCTGCTCTCTGTATATGTTTTGTGAGTTTACGCCATTGTCTTCTGTCTTGGGATATTGCAGCGATCTTATCTAAATCTTCGCTTGAATGGAGTTGGAATGCATGGTTAATAAGTGCGAGATCTCGATTCAGTACTGTTGGAAGTGTTGTTATGGGTTGGCCACTGAATTTGTTTCCACATTGAATGTAATAGGTTCGCATTGCTTTGTTAGCTGGTATTTCATTGTCTTTCCTTAGTATGTGCCCAAATAAATTCTATCTTGCGTCTAGTATTTGTATGGAGAGAGGCTTTTCTTGACATTTTGATAAAGCGCTTTGTTGGTTATTTTGGTGGGCTATTTTATGTTTAGGACCTTTTTCAATTGTTTCCGCTGAAATGAGTTGAGGTTTTCATCGTTTGAGTATGTGAGTGTCCAGGTGCTTCCGTTGTAAAGCAATATAGATTTCATAAGAGATTTATCTAGATGTATCTTGGTCCCTGATCTTAGTTTCTTTCCTTTTATCCATACATGGCTTAGCTTGTGGATAGCTGCAGTGGAGAGCTGTTTTCATCTCTCAATATCTTCATGATCGCCTATAAGGGAACCTACTTCCTCTTCATTTTTTGCTAGTGTTGTGAATTCCGTTTTGTCTACGTTGACATTTAGCTGGCGTTTTTCGAGTGTGGCTTGGATATTAGTGATATTGGCGTATTTATTGCTAATAAAATCCTTGTTGTCGGCGTAGGCTACTTCGTTTGGGATTTCCTGTTCGTATGAATTTTTTGTTTTGGAAAGATGCTTCGGTCTCCCCTGAGTGCGTGTTCCAAGTAAATAGTAAATCGAACATGACTTAAACTGTCTGAGGTATTCTCATGTTGCTTATAAATGGTCTTGAATTGGAGGCACCGTTGATTCTTGTGTCAATTTTTGTATTGCTCAGTAGAAAGCGAATAATTCTGAGCTCGTCTTCATTACAAACTGTTTTCAATACGTCAAGAATGTCTGTTCTATTGGTGGTATCAAATGCTGCTGATATGTCAATGTCCGTTATTTTAATGTTGACATCCTCTTTCAGAGTTTTTGCTGTGATCCATTTATGTGTCCAAACAACATCTGCTGTACTACTGTTTGGGCGAAATCCGCTTTGGCTCTTCGACAGATACGTTTCAGCTTGCGGCCTTTTTCGATTAAGTGTAAGGACCGAAAGGGGTTTTCTTTAGGTGATGGGTCGTACATTACTAGGAGGTCCTCTCTTTTTGCCCGGTTTTTGGATGGTTATAAGAACGCAGGTGCTAATATCAATATTTTCATGGTTGGTAAAGACTGCGTTGAAAATATCAGCTATGGTTTGGTCCAGATTACCCCCCCCCCCCTCCTTTACAGCGTAGGGCTAAAGAAGTACGAAAAAGAATGCTGAGGAATAGTTGATTGTTCTTTCATCATTGCTGCCTTAGGGCCTCCAGATAAAGATTATTTGGGAAGCTTGATTTGACTGAAAATGTATATCATGGGAACACCGTTCCAACATACTATACACGCCTTAAATTCTGGAATGTTAGGAATATCTTGCAATTGAACACAAATAAGATCTAAAAATGTCACTGCTACTATTGTAACAGGAATCTTGTTGTATCAGGAAGAAATGTTATGAAGGTATGTGAAGATGTTTAGAAGATTGACAAAAATGATTGTAAAGGCAGAAAATAAAAAGGTAAAACTACCAGATAACATATGGGACTTAACTACATTCATTGAAATTATATAGGATTTAACTGCACCCATTGTAATGGAATGTAAGTATTGAGATACAGTAAAACTCGGTTATAACAGGACCGTCGGGACCAGCAGTTTTTCCCTGTTATAAACGAGTCCTTTTATATCCATTATCAAGGGCAACTAGCAGTACTATCGCATCCTTGGTGTCAGCTTTCTGTTCCAGGAAGGGATAAACCTTTCCTTTCCCTGATATCAATAGTAGCCATGCGTAATTTAAATGAAAGTTGAAAGTGAAAGAAACGTTCCTGCCTAGCATCTCTTGCCTCCTTGATCACAAATTACAAGTGATGTGTTCAATGTATGAGCGTAGTGTGTACTATTGTGTGAAATAGACATCCTTGTTGACACTTTTGCGAGCAAACCAGTCCCAGTCAGGGACCCAGTCAGCCGGCCTTTAGCCCCTAGGTAGTAATCACATAGTCAGACCTTGCCTAACACTTTTTTTTAACACTCTTGCCTCTCAGTTAGTGAATGTGAGAGTGAGAGTTGGGTAAAAAGAGAAACATCCCCTTAGCCGGCGATGTGCTTAGTGCATTGAGAGTGTGCTTGTAGATTTGTGTTTAGGCAAGCAATCATACTCGGACTTACAAAATAGGATGAAATGCCTTTGATGAGACAAATTTGATAACTTGAATACAACTTTGCAAGCAGCAGGATCCCTGTTATACCCGAGTTGGTGCAAATTGTGCTCTGTTATAGCCCAGGGTCCTATTACTTAAACTTACAGAGAGAAAAAATGGAGATTTGATTTGTCACTGTTATATCCGAGTTCCTGTAATAACTGAGGCTGTTATAAATGGACTCCGCTGTATATCAACAAACAGGTTTTAGAAATGTAATCATAAACTTCAATGAAATATCATAACAATTTTTAGCAAGAAAACCTTAAGCACTTTTGTTTTCTTAAGTATTCTTTTAAAATCAAGAAGTAAAAACCCGACACCAGATGTTGGGGGAGCATTCTCAAAGCTTAAATCACATTGCAAGGAAAACTGAATCGACACAACATGAACAAATAATTAGGCTCTTTTTTCGACAGGATAAATTCCTTAAGTTTAGGCTTCCTGAGAACAGATAAGATCAGAAGTGAAGCCATACATTCATACATGCAAAAACAAACATGGAACATATAATTCATGAAACAAAATATATGAAAAGAGTGAGCAGGACACGTTGCCAAAATGAATTATACCAAATGGGCCAAGGTAGCGACAGAATGGATACCAAGAGACAGGAACAGAATAAAAGGCAGACCTCAAAGGAGATGGAAAGATGATATTGAGACAATAGGAGGCAGCCAGTGGATGAGAGCAGCACAAGACAGACGTGTGTAGCAGGAAATGTTGAGGTCATCTGCCAGCGGTGGCATGGAGGACTAATTAAGGAAAGGACAATGTGGGAGGAGATAAAGTTGACAGATTGTGATACTGCCAGTAGTGCCAGCTCATCATGCTTGATTTGAACACATTGTTAAATAAGCATGACGTACTATTTTCTTGCAAAAGTAATGAAAGGAGAAAGTTGGGCCTTTGTTGGAAATCTTGGCTTAATTGTAATAGAATGACATATTATGTCTGGCACATCTGACATGACATTCAGGGCAGAAAATTCCTCACAACTTGAAGAGCTCTTTAATTTGCTACAAAAAATAAGAAGTGAACAAAGAGAAGTGCATATTCCTTGCTCAGGCAGTTACCTACATTCTTCTTACTGGTAAACTATTCATTAAAAACATAATAAACCACCATATCCCCATGATGACAATGGATTGATGATATTGAGAGTTGGATTAAAATGAGTGTGGAAAAAGTAGGACAACTTGCCATGGACAGGAAAAGATGGCGAGTGGGTGTTTGAGGGGCTACGTCCAGAGAGATCAGCCATCATGGGGGAAAAAGGGATTCGCCATAATGGTAAGGTAAGTAGCATATCTTAAAAGTTTTTTTTAACAAAAATTATAATTATGACAGACAATGTTCATTGTATTGAAGAAAAATTGCCTCAGCATTGACATAAAGCCCTCTACTTTGTCACACATCTAAACTGAGACAGACGCAAAATCCAGGCTAATAAAACATGACAAAAATTAGAATAAAAATGACTTTTAAATCCCAAAACACAAAAATAAATAAAATCAAGCATTAAAGAATTGAAAGAGCTGGTGCTCATCCTAGGTTTCTGTAACATCAAAGATGTTCTACAACAAAAAATGACATGAATCAACAATATGGACAATACTTAATCCATTTCTAGTCAATATACAAGCAAAGATTTACACCCCATACCAATAAAATTTATTTCTAAGTTGATAGAGATGAAAAAGAGTCAAAATTTCTATCCAAGAAAAGCAAGCATCATAATGATTGCTGTAAGTTATGTGATCTTAAGGACTTGACTACAGTGTACCATTATTTAAAGTCTAAGCACTTGGTAAAATTATTATCAAATTTAAAAGGTGACAAAACCTGTCAATAACACAGTTTCAGATCAAAGACATCTTCCAATATACTGATAGAATACCTCCAGGACAATACTTAACTTAAGAAGTAACAAAATCAAGAGCAGTGATCACATATAATAATTATGAATAACAGAAAGCTGGTGAGTAACACCATACAAAAGCCGTCTTGGATAAAATGCAAAAGATACTTAATCAAGATCTAATTATTGAATAAATGTTTGAAAATGTGGAGATTTCATAAGCAGTTATTCAACTCAAGAAAAAAAAGGAAGAGAGATTGTATTGATATTTGATAGGACATTTTCATTCATTATTTACCTAATTTAACTTGGATGGAAAGAGAACATAACATTGTACTTGTAACTTGCAGATTTTGTGCTACACATTTTACAGACTATGTCTTGATTCAACATTTTACCTGGAAAAGACAAGATCAAAATATAGATGTTAGGTAATATATGTGCAATATTTCAATATTTTATCAGAACAACAAAGATTTTCTCATACATCTATGATGCAGAAACAGTAATTTCCTACGAAACTTTTAACAATAGTCTCTAGAGCCTTACAATTTACTCAGGACATTCTAGAAAACTAAACTCTGAAAAAAAATGCTGCAATATGAACAAAAAACCCATGAGAATAAGTAAAGAAAAGACATAAAATTTAATCTTCTGTATGTCTCTGCTACATTTCCTCTCATTTTTCTTAGTGTAGACATATATTCTATGCCCCTGTGACAGTAGATGTGTCCCTAAAAACATGCAATAGTAACTGACAAGAAAGACGGATGGTCGGTTATAAAGCTACGGGATGAAATAAAATTGTCTAAATTCCAGGATCAATGCTAAATGGCAATGTCAGATTACACAATGGCACTGAAACCAGATGCAAAAAGGAACATCAGGACGGCACAGGAAAAGAAAGACTAGAAGAAGAAGGTGAGATAACATGAGGGAAAAACTGAGACTGAGAGAACAAGAGACAATAATTTATGAAGTTATTTATTTATCTCCATCAAGTTCTACAGTATTATAAAAGGAGCAAGAGTTTGTTTGCTTATTTGATGTTTTAGGGCTCTTTTTGACAACAAAGGTCATCTCATTCCCATGGAAAAAGTAAGACGAATAGCTAGTTTAAAATAAGGGATAGAACAGAAGAAGTAGAAAAGATTTTCGGATGAGGAAAAGAATTTGCCAAAAAGAGAAAAGGGCATTCAAAATAACAAATATAATATATTGTATAACAATACAAGATAACTAAAATGCTGCATGGAGAGATGAGTTACAGATAGAAAAAAAAAAATCATCTCTCCTTTGGACCTAATTACCTAATTAACAATGGCCATCAAGTCCAAAATCAGACTTGCCAACCAAATTTTTTCATTAAAATTCTTCCCCATATTTTGCCTCAAAATTTTACCAAATTGCGCATATTTTCCAACAGAAAATCATATTTTCTGCGGAATGTGACAAAAATAATAAAATCTAGCTGAGCTCGAAAACGCATGATGATGGTGTGTCAAGCTAACAGAAGGAAAGAGAGTCAGAATTTCCTAAGACAGCCATCTGCCCTGCTACCCACAAAGCCAGTTGTGCTTTATAAAGCTTTGGTTGAAGAATTAGCCCTCATTCAGGATTGTTTAAGAAATGTATACATTTCTGCAGAGTAGTGTGGTTGAATGCAAGATCCAGGAAAATGCTTGCATATGATGAGGATTCAAGAAGGGCATCCCCAATTTGACCCCTCTGGTCAGTTTTGATTGTCCGCCCACCAGACTTTTTCCATGAAGCTTCCGATATCCAATTTTCTAGATATGGTGCTTGACAACCCCTCTTCATTATATCTTATATCTTGTGAACTCTTCATTCAATCAAACTCATATTTTAACACATTGTAGAGTTCTCATTTATTTTGTAATGTGCCAAAGACCCTTAAAAATCGTTCAGTTACAACAATGTTGTGGGCTTCAAACTTGGAGACATATTTTTGGGGCCACTCTATATATATATGAAAGTTAGGCATATGAAAGAGCCTTTGGAAGTAAGAAATCATAAAGAGGAGGCTGAAAAAGTTGCTGTCCAAGCATAATCAGTTCTTGTTATTCATTACTTTCAACTCTCCTTTTTCACAACCCACAGGCTTATGGCTTGATTGTGTCAGATAGGGCATCCAGAGTAAAACCATTGTCAAAAATATGAAGCAAATTGGAGGAAGTCGCGATTTTTTGTATGACTTTTATTGAAAGAAGAGGAAAGCTGTGCATTTTCCTACAATTGAACTCTTTTCTATTAAACTTTATAGCATCACTGCAAACTGCTTGCTAATTGCTAATGATATTTTGATACTGATATTGTAGAGACTAGATGCTTAATTTCTTAGTTGAAACACTTTAACAATCAGTAAAATGGGCATGAATGCATATGTATAGTTTTGATATATAATCTAAGCGCCTTTTCAATCAAACATGTCATGGCATATAATGTCACATTAAGGAAAGCAAATTAAAAAAAAACTTTAGATAGATCCCATGTGCAATCTGACTGAGTCCACCAATGTGACACTGTTTGCCACTGTCAGTGTTCCATTGTATTTACTTTATTGCTTGCATTGACATGATTTAAATAGTAACTGTTGTCCTATAGCAGTGGTTCTTAAACTTGTTTCCTTGATGGCACACTTAAAGTCTAGTAAAATTATGGCATAAAATTAATCTTAAGGACATTTTGGTCCATAGCATTATTAATCTTAAAGACATTTTGGTTCATAGCGGTATTAATCTTAATGACATTTGGGTCCATAGCCGTATTAATCTTAAAGACATTTTGGTCCATAGCCGTACTAATCTTAAAGACATTTGGGTCCATAACCGTATTAATCTTAAAGACATTTTGGTCCAAAGCCGTATTAAGTCCACCATTGATCCAGGGACCCAACGATGTAATCGCCGTGATTGCAAAACCTGCCCTTTTATTGATTCCTCCACAACAATCCCATTTCCCAACCGTACTTGGATGGTCTCTGGTGATTTTACGTGCCATTCATGTAACATCATCAATGCCATCGCTTGTAAACGTTGTGCGATGGCCTACATTGGTGAAACTGGTCTCCAACTTTCTGACCGGTTTGGCCACCACCGTCGAGACGTTCTTGGTCTTGAACACAAACCGGTCCCTTTACATTTCAATAATCCATCTCACCGCGGTCTTGGGGATGTAAGAGTTCTCGTCCTCAAATCCTGTAACGGCAGCGCTGCCGCCAGAAAGGCTTTGGAGAACCGGCTAATTTTTCAGCTAGGGACCCTCCATCCTGGTGGTTTAAACAACCTCCATTCCTTCCTCTTCTGAGGATTTTGCTTTCCTGCTCCCCCTCATGGTTCCGCTCTTCTTCCTTGGTATTGCCTTGGTTTCTTTAATGCATCACTCTTCCTTTCTCTCTCTCACACTCCTTAACCTGACTCTTATTATTATTATTATTATTATTATTATTATTATTATTATTATTATTATTATTATTATTATTATTATTATTATT
>JAOYNN010244970.1:0-10473 GCA_025770095.1 Goniobranchus kuniei
TCTCTCTCTCTCTCTCTCTCTCTCTCTCTCTCTCTCTCTCTCTCTCTCTCTCTCTCTCTCTCTCTCTCGTTTTTCGAGCTTTACTGTTATAAATCTACTGCATAATATTGTCTCGTCCTCCAATAGAAGGCAAGCTTAATTTGTGTTCTGAATTTTTCGTGGATTTCTTTCGCTCAAAAGCTCGTAGTCTTTAAGATTCTGTGTTGTGTGTGTGTGTGTGTGGTGGGGGGGGGGCGGTGTTCTTGTCAACATTTTTTAATTTTATTTTTAAAGCAGTTCTCTCATTTAATACTGCTAATCATAAAGGGCTATGTCTTATAAGTCTTATAATATCATACAAAATGTTTTATCGTTTTTGTGGATTTGTTTTATCATTTTTGTTGATTGTATTGTCATTTTTGTGGATTTTCTACAATTACAAAAAATTTGCTTGCTTGCTTGCTTACTTATTTATTTACCTACTTACTCACTCACTCAATTACTCACTCAAGCAGTCTCGCACTGACTTACGTACGTATTTACCTACTTGTACTCACTTATTCACTCTTTCACTTTCCTTCATCCACAAAGAGAATCGAGGGCGCACTTGAAAGTCATGAGAACCCAACTCAATAGTCGGTTTGTGTGGGTGTATTGCCAGTTTCTTGTTCACTTATGGGGAATTGTTTTATTTTCTTTTTCTTTTTGCATTTATACGACCCTGTTTTTGTTTGGGTTTTTTTTAAATTTACCCTTAAAAAAACAAAACAACAAAGAACTATGTATTTACCACACTGACAACTATTAAACCGCTGTCTCTTTTCTGATATTCCAGGTTGTAAGATCAAAGATCTCCGAGCCCGCACCAACACGTACATCAAGACTCCAATGCGAACAGAGCCTCCAGTTTTTGTTGTCACAGGCAAAGAGACAGCTGTGAATTTGGTCATAGCGGAAATCAACAGTGCTGCCGAGCATTTCACCCAGATCCGAGCGTCTCGGAATCATCACAAGAATGGAGGCGGTGGAGAGGTGACCAAGCCGGTAAGCCGCGAGGGCGATGTCGTGCTTCATGTGACTGTGCCTTATCGGGTAGTGGGCCTGGTGGTGGGACTGAAAGGCCAAACCATCAAGCAGATACAGCAGGATACCGACACCTTCATCGTGACCCCTAACCGTGACAAAGCGCCCATTTTTGAAATTCGTGGCCAGCCTTCCAACGTAGAACGGGCCCGGCTCATGATCGAACGCCACATCGAAATGCGCACCAGAAACTGTCGACTTCAGGACACCACCAATCTCCAGTCTAACTGGAATGGTTCTTCAAACGACGAGTCTCGCTACGGCGGAAACGACCTTCACTACTACTACTCAGATTCGTCACCACCCCAGAATGGAAACAGTAACAGCAACCCGTCAAACAATTATACAGCCGGTGGTGGAATGTGCAACAATAATGGGTATAGTGGACTACACAGTCCAAATTTCAGCCAGTTCTCTTCCAGCTCTACGCCCCAGGGAAACTACAACTCATGGCGAGGCTACAGCGGCATGATGGACTCCTCGGCGTCTGATCACAGCACACCGATTCAAACGTGGAGTAACGCCACTTCGGACTACACAAACAACATCATGGGAAACAACCACTCTGCGTCCTTGAGGAGCGGTAATTCGGCCTTGCAGTACAACATGTCCCTGGGTACTTTATCCAGTAATTCAAACGAATCCGGAAGCCTCTCGCCACCCCAGGACTTTCTCAACAGTGGGTCTTTCTCCAGCAGACCCATTCCTGGTCTTGTCGGAGGATCAAGTGGGAGGAGGATCAGCGACCCTGCTTGCGACAATTCCTCCTTCCCAGGCTTCCCGCTGTTTTCGTCTACAACCGCATCCTCCACGTGTCCCAAAGGAAGCCTAGTTCTGGGGAACCTTCTCCAGTCCACCAGTTCCGTCAGCCCCAGCACAGCTAACGCCGGACCAGCCATGGGGAATCGGGATTGCATCAACGGTTTTGGACGTAGCGGCGGCAATGACGGCATGGGCTTCGCGACACCTCCCACCAGCGACTTTTGTTCCTTTCGGTCAGTCATGGCCAGCGGTGATTCCAGCACGGGCATCTTTGGGCCCATGAGCACCACCGACATGAGTGGGTTCCCCAGCGGAGACTCCAGCCCAGCAAGTAAAAGTTGCTCGGTAAGCGAGACGTCCGGTTCACAAGGTTCCCCGACACCCCGGATGTGCAAAGTGTGTGAGGAGGCTGATGTGGTTGCTGCCTTGGTGCCTTGCGGCCACAACCACTTTTGTATGGAGTGTGCAGAGGGTATCATCAACAAGCCTGTGGAGGCGGACCGTAAGTGTCCCATTTGCAGCTCAGCCGCTGGGGATGTTCTTCGAATTTTGGCTTAAAGGGCTGGACAATTTAAAAACAAAACATTTCTGTGGATGGAAGCTTTTACTTACTTATCTCTCCATGGCCAGCAAATAGAACTCGTTTCGATTTCACGGACGATTGAGACCGATAAACTGTCTCAATGAATCATCAATTTATTTTTCTTTCAAAGATTAATGATAAATAGAGTTAAATATTTCACTCAGAGTTATATTTGTAAATAGATAGAGATATAAAGGGAGACAAAGTAGACACTTAAAATAAAGCATTGTCTGGCTTTATGGCCAAATAAACCAGAGAAGAATATCCTTCAGATGATATTATTCTGTTTAAGGATATCATAATTATTACCCTACCTTTATAAATTATATTAATTATCAAAACAGATTATAGTAACAATACGTTATAAAGAGAAAGAATATTTAACTCCTTAAACTTATTATTATTCACAAATATAATATGTGTTATTCTATGATCATTGACATTATCAGAAGCTTACTAATTCGATAATCACATGACAATGTCGCTAGATTACACAAACTGATGACGTCACTCGCTCACTTATTATGATTCGGTTTTGTTTACAATGTTCCTGAATTTTGTAAATTTTCTTTTTTATTATGTCCAACCTGTGAAGGTACACGGGGAACATTTTTATTTGATTTCCTCACCTCCATGTTGCCTTTAAACAATACAACAAAAATGTTTTCTTCTTACTTTCGTCTTACGTTTATTATTAAGAAACCTAGCAAACAAACCAACGATTCAGCTTAGGAGCTGTTTGTATTGCCTTTTTTTCACCCTTTTTTTTTCTTTTTTCTTTTTTCCCCCTTTACATTTAGCTGCTAGGGTTAAGTTCATGTAATATTGGATTACTTCTGGTCATAATTACCATTGAAGCTTTTAAACGTCACGCATTTATTTTAGTGAGCTATCACCTTCGTTGGCTTTTAAAATCTTCGTTTTCTTTCAACTTTCTCTAAACTGTTGGTGTTTAGAGGTTTTGTTACTCAAATCTCTTTCGTCTATAAGATTCATTTTCTTCCTTCTTCTGGTTTTAGTCAAGCATTATTATTATTCTCTCTCCCCTTCTCTCTTACATCATCGTGAAATCCATGCGTTTATTTTATATATATATATATATATTATGTGTTACTTATTTAACATTACCAGATATATATTATATCTATATCTATATATATTGTTGCGCGACATAATGCAGATATTATTATTATTATTATTATTATATTAATAATTATTACGACAAATACTATTAGAGAAAGATTTCATTTTGATACGCTTTATTGTTATGATCAGATTCTTAGTACAGTATTCCTTTGTTGAACTGGACACAAACGTCAAAGTGTGTTTTTCATTTTTCTTTTAACCACATTTATTTGAGAAGAGATCTGATCATATCTGCCCTTTCCTTCCCATTGTCTATGTCATTATCTCCTCTCCACCCCACCCCCCACCTCACATTCACATGTACCTCTCCTGTTAGCCAATCAGTTCAAATTCGTCACGGTCTTCTTTCCACCAATAGTCTTGAGGGTGAAGATAGTAAGAATTTAACATAGAGTCTACCCTGACCTCCTAACAAATTTATCCCCTCTCGTTTGTTAGATGAAAAAGAGGGTGGGATCCTTTGTAAACGAACCATGGCCAGCAACAACTGGGCACTTCTGTACTTACTCCAGATTTCAACTCATCTCTCATTGAATCACAACCTCACCTATCGTAAATCTAATTGAATATCAAATACATTCTCCCCTTCAGAAGCTATTCTCCTTTTCCACTACGCAAGCCCCACCCCACATATACACATAGGTTGGTTTTTTGTTTGTTTGTTTTTTGTTTTGTTTTTTGTTTTAGGTGTGTTGTTTAAAAAAAGATTTGAAGAAAATGCAAGTGATGTTAGAACATTCGGTCTTTAGAATCTCAAGGTGTATAAGAAGAGAAAGTAAATTAATGGGTCATGTGTAAGAAATATCCTCTAACATACAGCTCATGTGATTGTGTTTCTGGTCAGAAATGGCATACTCCTCCAAGACTTTCGATAGGGGAAATTAAGCTTTAGCTAGGCATAAAATTGCTTTGTGCTCGAATACGATCACTACTTATATTTACCATGATACGACTGGGTGGCTTTTCTCAAAATGACTGATTTCCTCCCATTGTACTTCTACTGTTCCATTCCAAAACTAACCTCCTCAGCAGAAACAGCTGAATTAATACCATAAATTATTATAATATCAAATCAAAGTGTATTATGCAAATTTTATTTTCATAAATGTTATTTATTATATTTTCCTAGTAAAAAAATGTCACTATGTCTTTGAGAAAAGATTATATATTTCTTTGATTTTGCTCATCAAAACCCTATCTTTGTTTGTCTCTTGGTCACTGTATGATTGTAAACAGATGACCTTGTTCTCGGTTGTCAGAGATGTGAATAACTATTTAAAGAGATTTATTTAAGCTTCTGGGAACAAGACAATGTCACCCACAGATCTGAATTTGATGCTTTATGGTTCTATGCTAAAATCATGATATGGACTGGTAATATTAAGAATATAAAACTATATTAATGATATGCATTGAAGAGAATGTTATATTAAATAACTTAAATTTTCTATAAACTGATACATAAATGCTTTCAGATTAGGTCGTATTGTATAATTAATGGTAGACGTACGAATACATTCAACCCAGAGTACAGTCGTACTGTTACAATATAAAATGCCCAAACCAAATACTACAACTAATACACTATGTTGGTTTGTTGAACACAGTTTAGGACCAGGTTATATATCTTTTTCCCCCACCCAGAAAGACTTAATACCATTTTCTCAGATGTGTGACCTATGTGTACAGCTTTGTAAATTTAACAAATGAGATAATAATTTATGTACGCTTGTAACAGACCCTCTTGCTGAATTGAAAGCTTATAATGCTGTCGAATTGTTCGTAAAAGTTGACAAAACCGGATGTGTGTGGTTGGGCACAGTGATGACTTGGAAATCTGTTGGTTGTCTTGAGTCTTAAGCTTGTATTGCAATCAAGGGTTGACACAATAGTGGCACCACTGGAAGGCTTTCAGTGTACGAGGTAGCCCAACATTTCTCTGTTGCTTTGCATGCCTCTCATTTTGACCTGGTATATACGCATGAGAGATAATATTTTGAAATGTTATCCCCATACGTGCAGCATCTCATTGTAAAATGAAAAGAGGAAACATAGCTTTTTGGGCTTTGTACTTTGATGAGCACCCGAATAATGTTAGTGTCTTATGGACTTAGCTTTCATGTCCTGCTAGTTTGACAGAGTGGACATTGGTGACATGGGGCATGAATTATGCTGGATAGAGCTTTCATGACATGGTACTGTATTTGTGTCAGAGCTTTCATGACACTGTACTGTTTGACAGAGCTTTCACGACATGCTTCTGTCATTGATGGTCTCTAATGTATCAGTTCTTTGACAGGGGGAACCCTCATTGTATGAGTGTTACTCTCATATACAGAAATAGAAAGAGGTATTGTCTTGACGTTATAGCTGATAGTGCTCAACTTCGATTTTTTATTTAGCCTAAATGGCAAGATAACATACGTGGAAGCTGAATCTTACGACAATATGGCATAATTCTTTCATGCTCAGGACTTACTTGCAGGGACATTTTGATCAGCATAGCCCAAATGACTTGATCGTTGGATGCGGATTTCTTTGCTTTGCATTTAAAAGGGGACTTTGAGTTTCTTATGAGCTTTTTGGATGAAAATGTCGTCTGAAATGTATTTTGAATAGAGGCGTTTTGGCTTATCAAAATGACAGTTAGGTTTGCTGGATACAAAGATTCCTTTTATTGCCTATTCACTGACAACGCCCTTTTTTTTTTTTTTTTTTTTGTTGTCACATTCAGGTTATGTCCTGACTAATTGTCGTCCTTTTTAAATTGAAGTAGGGTTCATGACTCGGCATTGCTCGTGGATCCCGTTGTCACGATATGTGGTTTATGATGAGCTGCGTAAATGCATTATAAGACAAATGATTGAAGCTATGATGACATGGTGTCTAGTTGCCTTGCGGCACGCCTGTCATGATCTTCTGTACAAAACATCGGGTCTCCATTGGACATTCCTCCTTCCTCTGGTATGTCAGATGCCCTACATCTCGTGACCCATCACAAATGATACCGGAAGACAAAGATCTGTCAGTCAGCAAAGGCCACAGCTGAAAGCATCGTTCTGTTTATTGTTAAATTCAATAATGTACATATAACATAAAAATATCCTTTACGCTCCCTTACAAGACTTACACATATGTTTTGGTTTAATTTCTCCGCATTAATTTTTGTTTGACTTACAGTTATGCCTGTTACGGATCATTTGGTACAATATTATTCGTACATATATAAATATGATTAAGTATTCTATACATATATCTATATCTATAAATAGTATATATATATTATATATTAACCATGACTGATAACATGATAATATCATCATTTTATAAGATAACCTGAAACATTGTCAATACTTCCACAAAGATTGAAATGACCCACTGTTTATTTTGATACTCAAAATCTCAGCAAAAGATCAAAATGTTGCAGATTTATATTATGTTTTGTATTTTTTTTTTACGTCATACAAGTGACGTTGCATACCGGATCGGTGTATTCCAAATATATGTACATAGAAAAGAGTTATCGTCCCTTGTTTGCTAGCTGTATGTCATCTCTCACGTGGTTCTGTTTAGTCTGTAAGTACACATGTCTACCACTTGGTCTCTTCTGTTTGCCTTGTCCATGTTTATTCACATCGATCGATGCCAATGCATTGTTTACTTCTTTGTTACTATAAATTAATTATATCTATATTATTTCTATTATTATTACTATTACTACTACTATTACTATTATTGAATCGCCTTCAGAGTTATCTAATATACACCTAGAATGAAGAAAATCTGTGTTGTTTTATATTATATATCATGAAAGTATCATTATGTAACGGGGAATGCCTGATGGTGTCTAGAGCCGATTGTCTTAATCCTAATCGTCAAGTTTAGGCTTGCGGCATGTGACAGGCATGCCAAGGAAATGATCTACTACATCAGCATAGTATTCAATCGAAACCTATAGTTTTATAATCTGTGCTGTCAGACCAGGTCTGTGTATCACATCCGAAAAAAATGGAACAAACCTCGTAACCTCGGTAAACAATTGGGAACTGGAAGGAGATAGACGTAACTTGAAATGACCCTGATTGAACAGAATGATAGCTCAGTTGTGTTGTCTCAAATGAGATCAATACTCACACTAGGCCTTCTTGGTATTTGTGTTATTGTTGGTTTTCTTCCTCTTTATTTGTCTGCATTCTTTTTCCCCCTTGCTTTCTCGGAGGTATTCCCTCCCGGACTGACCAGCCTTCATGCGAAAATGCCTGATCGATGCCTTAAGTGAAAGAAAGCTACGATAATGATTCACACATGTTCCAAAAGTCAGTCCACCACATCTATTTTTTGAACAAAAAGAAATTATCTCTGGATTTATGAATAAAGGCACAAACAAAATGATTCTGCATGCAAGTCAATGGCACGTCGTGTCAATATTAAAAGACTTCATGACGCGTGTCAATAATAAAGACTGACACGATCTGATGTCTCTATAATTCAGTATACACTGAGGATGTCCACCTTTATGTTTTTCACCATAAATCAGAACCAATTCAGTTCTCCTGCTCCGCTTTCCATCATTCTATCTACTTGCATATGCTTTTCCACTCCCTTCATTGACCAATCAATGTTTGCCCAGTTCATCGATTACAATGTGCATTCATGGCGCTTAATCTCCCAGCTGGCTTTGTACTTTGATATTGAAATTTCCACCTCCATCTTCTTGCCTCTTCTCCTTCCTATACTAATTTATGTTAATATCCCATCGTATTTAGGGTGTTAATTCAGTTTCATGTATTCAAAAGTTTTCTTCTTGTTGTTTGACATTTGCTAGGATCTGAAATAGTTATTCTCTGATTACTACCGCCGAGCGGTGGCCCGCACATATTTTAGGAATAAAGATAGGCAGCGAGTTGTGGCGCCATTTTATAAACAAGAAACTAAGTCGTTGACATGCCGTGCCCTGTACATTGCTGTGTTTTGTTTTTTGCGGTATCTAATTTTGTTTAATGAGGATTTAGAGGCATTGAGTGAGAGTAAATATGATATTGGAAATGAAATTATTATGATTCAAATTAAGCTAGTCTGTCTCTATCTAGATGTATTCCTTCAGCTTAATTCGTTTCCGTTTGTCAAACAAAAAAGATAGTAAGCACTGAATTAGTTGATAGGCGAGCACAAAAATAGAGAAGAAAATGTGTCTAAGACCTTGAATCCACGTATCTAGCGATTCATTTGACTTACCATCAATCGTTATAAGCGTCCTCCATGTTTATCTTTTCCTCTCTCTCTCTCTCTCTCTCTCTCTCTCTCTCTCTCTCTCTCTCTCTCTCTCTCTCTCTCTCTTTATTGGCCAATTGTTAATATATTATGTGATAATTAAAATTTGGATGCATTTCGACGCTCCTACATGATAGTCACACAATGTTATGACTGCTATGTGTAAAAGATGTCAACACTTTTCAAAGCCTATTATGATGCTAGATATTGTCTGTCAATGTTCGTTTCTTTCCCCTTCCTTGTCGATCTTGTACTTCCTTATCATTGCTGATCAAGGTAAGAGTCTTCGTCAAACATTTCGTACTCAAGTCTATGGCTTCCTGGACATTTCCGGTTATGTCTTCCACTTCGCTGTCACACATACACACACATACGCAACACACACACACACATCCTTCCTTACCCATCTTTCCCACGCTATTGCACCCCATCATACTTCCCCTATCATTGACACTGACACTGTAACTTTCTGAACTCCAACCCAAAAGGAATTACTTCCATACCAAACGTTATTTGTTGTTTGTTTGTTGTTGGGTTTTTTTCGGCTCTGTCCGTGCCTGGAATGTTGAGCCCCGATTGTAAACATATAGTGTAAACGTGCAGTCCTGAACAGAGAAGAAGCGTTGGTGTTTTGGCAGTTGTTCATGATGACGTAACTAATTTGGGAGTTCTGTTACCTGTGGTAACATCAATATAATCGGACTTCCGGTCTTTAGTTGAATTGATTTATCCATGTTTGACGTGATGTTCGATAAGATTTAAAATGAGAAGAAAATGCCAGAACGGTGCACCATAGATTTGTATATGATTATGTAGAAAGACTATTTTTTTAATGGGTGGTTGGGGGGGGGGGGGAGAAATCTTGTAGCCTGTCAGGACGATGGACGATGAGAAAACATAAAGCCTTATGTTGGACATAAGTTGGACATACTGTGCTAATCTGGTAGAGAATTTCTGTTTCAGAAAAGCAAAAGTTTGGTTGACTACAAAATGTTAAAATTGCAGAAAAGTTGAGTTGTAGTTAAGCAAGTTTGAGCTCGGACAAAAGAAGACAATTTATTTACGGCAATCCTTGTTTCAATTACCTTGATGTTTGCTACTACTATTGGCATGAACACAAACTTTATAATCTCGGAATTGAATAAGGTACCAGGAATGTCAGCATAATCAATTATTAAATTGTGGAAATGTGAAGTTTCAATTTTTTGAAATGTTCTATTTCCTTCCTCATATTTCATGTATCTGTTCACCAGTGATGTATCTGTCGCCTTGTTTACATTTTTCTTACTTAGTTTTTTAAAAAAGACCCAACACAAGTCAAAATCTGCAAAAGAAACAAAAATCGCCAGCTAGCCCTAAACTGCTTGTCATAATCTGTTTGATGTCTTTCAGAGCTTCAAAATATTCACATCTCAGCATCACATCATCTATCATTCCTGTTTCCATCTTTTGATCATTTAATTTAATTTAATTGCTGTTGGTTGATTTTGTACATCATCATTATTATTATTATTATTATTATTATTATTATTATTATTATTATTATTATTATTAATTCATTGATTCTTTTTAATGTGGTTTTCTTGTAAAAATCCCCTGATCCATTTTTTCCCATTTCGTTGTTCACAAAAACATTTGGATAAGATTCA
>JAOYNN010245081.1:0-10473 GCA_025770095.1 Goniobranchus kuniei
TCTTCTTCATTTTCGGTCTCGCTAGGATTCTATTTTCGTAACTGGAGCGAAGGTTGCGTCGTGGAGTATATACGTTTCCTAGTTCATTTATGTAGGAAGGGGCCCATTTTTGAAACGTTTTAAAAACAATGGTGCAAATTTCTAATTCTGATTGTTCCATTCTTCACAAATAGCACCATTTCTCAACTCACTGTTGATAACTAGATTTAGACTATTTCCAGGCAAATACTTGATTATACTGGATTATTTCTATAGTTCACTTACTTCATGCCACACTGCAATTCACAGTTCCCGGGTTTCGGCACCAAATATTGCCGATTCAATAGGATTAGACTGAATAAAACACCAAGGTCAAGCTTTTCTCAATAGACATCCTTCTTTTTATTTTTGGTGACTGCGCTTCGCGTTTTATTTCCGCGTTCAATAATAATTCACACCGTTCAATAACAGTTTCAATCTTCAATAGAAGTAATTTTTCTTCAAAGACCTTTCAAAATGCTATAAAGTCTTTAGGTATTGATCACTGTTTTTCTACTGCTTACCAATCCCAAACGCAGAGAGCATTGGAATGTTTTTACAAAACATTCAAGTCATTATAACGTTCCTCTTGCTTATCTAATCATCAAGATCGGGATGAAAATCTCCCCCAAGATTGATTTACCACTCGACTTATGAAAAACAGTACTACAGGTTTTTCTCCATTTGACCTCGTTTTCGGCCACCATGTAAGGGGTCCATTGGAATTAGTAAAAACAAAATTTTTGAAACTTGATTTTGCTCAAAATTGTTCACAGTAATATTGTGTTTCAGCTTTTACTGATAGATTACATCATACGTTGTTGCAACATTCAGAAGAAACTGCTGGTGTGGCTCAATCTAATATAAACCATTATCATGACATGCACACAATGCATCGTTTGTTTGACCTTGGAGATAAGGTTCTAGTTTATTTACCTATTTCAACTCATCCTTTTCAAGCTAAGTTGTGTGATCCATACAAAATTCGTCAGAGATATAGCAATAGAACTTATTTAGTGGCCACACAAGATAGAAGGAAGAAGAAACAACTTTTTCATGTAAATTCGTTAAGAAAGTATTTTGACAACTGGGATCCCAAATAAATTTAGAATCTTTCTTTAAAAGGTTTGCTAAAGGGGACGAAAATGTAGAAAAATGAGATATAAATTTTCTATAGTAAGAAATCATTCCTAGAAAACGCATCAAATCACGTCTGCCTCGAGGGGATGGGTATGCTAAAACTGGCTCTGTCTTGCATTAAATGGGTGAGCTTGTCCACTTCCAATGGTGAATCCTAAGTAATTAACGGAATTGTTCGCCATCTTCACTTTCGCGATATTAAGGTCCTCTCACATCAGGGGTTGAAAGTTGTGTCCTGAAACACTAAGAACACCACTGGGCGAAGAAAAATGAACCGAATCACTCTCTGATGACAAAATGTCATCTGTAACCCAACAACAGGTGTACACCAGAAATGAGTAACTCCTCGACAAGACCTACTAGACAAAATTCAGTATGATCAAAGGGACATCAATGGCCGTACCAGAAATTCCTATAACCTGGGCTGTTCAACAGAACTGTAATTGTGCTAATAGAGAAGACGGGAACATAGATTTTGATAGTGGAGAGATAGTGGAACCAGTATCTCTAACAAATTTAATTGGTACTAACAAACCACCTTCCTCAAAGGAAATATGGGCCTTGGAAATGAATCTTTTAAAAGAATTAACCGATGAAAGATTTGTAGGTTTTCTCTAAGATTAAAAAATGTGAGTGGAATGACTTCGTCGCTGCTATAATTGTCATTTTCTCAACTTAGGACAACGATCCTTTTTGTGACCATAGCCTTTACAATAATAACAGAAAAACTTAGAAGTTTCTTTGCTTGCTAAATTCAATTTTGTATTTGTAGAATTCTGAACAGAAAAGTAAACTTTAGGACTGTTAGAGTCCCTGGGGTAAAGGATGAAGATGCAGATGAAGACATAGCCAAAACTCTTGCATCAAGACCAGACGCCAATTCATAAATAGGTAGCGTAAGGTTCTCTGCCATGTGCATTTTACGCTCTTCTGCAATTGAAAGGCAAAATTGCTCATGCAGCATTAAAGTTTTCAAATCAATGTAAGACCTACATTCTGCCGAAATTAACACGCCAACATTTGACATTGTTTATGTTTTAAAAATTCCGAATAAGTTCAGGACGAATTTCTGTTCTGCGAACGAAATTCAACCTTATGTGCCTTTGAAGTTCTCCTATCACCCGCTAAGATTCTTTGTTTAACGATTTCATAATTTGAAGCAAGTGAATCAGACACGGATAAAAAGAATTCACTGGACTAACCGTGCAATTTGTTTTGTAGGACTAATGTCCATAAAGATCTATCGATCTCAAGTGCACTCATTAAACGTTTAAAACTAGTGAAAAATGCATCTATATATTTCTCCGAAAATGGCTGTACTAATGGAAGCACATCCAAAATTGCCGAAAAAACTGAATGAGTAGACTTACTATTTATGTCTTGCCTGGGACAAGCAGTAGCACCTTGGGAGGGTAAATTTATACCAAGGGCCGAAATTAAAGCAATTTCTAATTCCGATTTACGGGCTCCAGCATCAATATTGACATCATACTCGTGTACTGACTCTAACAAACGAGGTTTGTCAAAACTTAAAATGTCTTCAAGGGAGTACGAAGACATCCCTGTTCCAATCATAATGAAATTGAGCTAGCAAAAGTGGTCAAACAGGAAGTTGTTTCCCTAACTCATATAAACTAGACTAAAAGGAATTTTCAAACTAAAGACTTAAGGTAATTTTTTTTTAAGCGAAAAAGAAAGGAGAGAAAAGAGTAAAAAAAAAAAAGGGGGGGGGGAGTTCTAAGTCCTCTGTATTATGAGAGGTCAAGGCGTGTGTCTTAATGTGTGAGAATGACTTATTGTGTAAAGTAATGTAAAACCTCTCTTATAGCGGTTAGCCTGTGGTAGAGATACAACTAAACTTAACTTAACCCTTACATGAAGAGGAATGTCATGCACCAGAATTAGAAGTAGGCACGCCAAGTAAGTAAGAGTAGAAGGACGACAAGAGGAAATGGAAAGAGAGAGTGAATGTGTACAGTAGAGAGAGTGGGGGCGTGAGCGTGTGTAGGCTGACAGGCCGTGTGGCTAAGTGACATCTCTATGTCAGGCCGTGTGGCCAAGGGATATCTCTAAAACTCTCTATTGGCCTATAGACAATAATCTTAAAGAACCGTGTGGTTCGATTACTCAATAAACTCTAAAAACCATCCGAGCCACACCCACTCAAAGGACAAACGTAAATTAATTAAACTAAGAGCAATGATGATAGACTTGAGGGAGACGCTCGACTACACTCAGATTAGAGGATTAGACTTAACATAACGAGAATATAAACAACAAACACTTTATTTCCGTGACAGTGGTTAATGAAGTTAATATAGGGATTAATTTGACACCAGGCTAAGCTAAATTACTCTAACCAACTATCACTAGTCTTAATGCCATAAAGATATGTTATAGATAACTAGGAATACTGAATATAGAACTCTCGCAACGACCGTAAGACCAAACAGTCAAACACTCATTTGTTCTTATAAACACAAACGCTAGATATTCGTCCACTTGACAAGGATATACGAACGTGTCCTTTCGAAATAAATCAGGTTCTCGACACAACCGATCCAAGCCAAAACACAGGCACACTGTCTGTCCCCGCAGGGACATAAACATATGGTCATAGCCAGAAGATCTAAGAAGAAAGAGAGTGCACGAACCGATTGCCGAGGCTTATAAAGCTACCAGGTCGAGTAAGAAAAGCATGCCAAAACCCTGAAGTACAGTTCTCAAAAGAGCGGGAAGGTGAACAGAAGGAAGGCGCGAGGAATAAGTGGATGACATGAGCTAAACGTACTCCGTCAGTCCACTACAAAATACAAAAAATGGCATTTCTTGGATCCAGCTATTATGCCCAATGTACTATCTAACTACTTGTAGTACAAAAGCATATCGTAGATCTCGATTAATATGTAATAAATTTAAACTTAAACTCAAGTTCTCTTCTAGGTCTATCACTTGAATGACATAACTTTAAAACGATTTCAGCAATCTGCGAGCCGTCATATCTAAATGCAGTCCTAGATCTAAGACCTTTTTTTAAGTCAGGCCTTGATCCCCCACCCCCGTTTGTCGCCTGTCAGCCCACTGCTAGGCTTAGCCTGGTCTACAGATCGCAGCGTATTATCTCTTCATCCTCTCTTACAAATTATTTGAAATTTCCAACTGAAATTGACTCTGCTTTGGATCTGTAAGTTACAAAGTGTTTAAATTGAAGTGTAAATGATAATCAAGGATATAAGCATTCTATTCCAGATCTAGAATTAGACACTCGATCTTGATTCTCATTTTCGATATTCATTTTCAATCAAACGAAACTTTGCTCGAGTGCTTTAGATAGATTATATTATTTATATTATATGTCTGGAGAGTTTTGAAAGATATAGATATAGATTTATATAAATTCTGACTTGATACATACATCAAGATATTCATCCTAATCTAAGAATCTAGAAGATCTTGATCTATACCTACATCTAGATCTGGATCTACTTTTCGAATTTAGTTCATAGGCTGTAGATCTGTTGATGAAATTATCATTATTATGTTCTCCGTTTCCTTAATAAATACAATAAAAATGTTGCAAAAATAATTTCATACATAGTTGTCACATTTGAACTTGCTTTGTCACATTTGAACTCTCAATCTGCACATTTGAATGTATTATATTGACATTTGACTTGGCATGTTACATTTGAGCCGGCAATGTTACATTGACCTTATTAAGTCACATTTGATCCCACAAACTTGATATTTAACCTTAAGAACTATAGTAAAGTACACGAGTAAACATTAATCATGAATAAAATCGTTCAACGTCAAGGTATATTTGCAACGTTACTTCTTTTATGCCCCAAAACCAATGTATTTTGAAAGCAAGTTTAGTGTTGAAGACAGCTTCTCCATAATACAATACGTCTCATGAAACTGTATTATATTATACTATACTATTGAAAGCTGACTAATATGGCAAATAAAAATGTTCATAATACTGTGATGATGTTAAAGATATTTGCTGAAATGATAGTTTTCCAGGCTCTTTCTGAATGTTGCAATGCTGTTTGCAGACCTCACAGCCGATGGCAAAGCATTCCATGTAGCTGGAACTATTTTCTGAAAGCTTCTATCGCCAAAACGTTTAAAATGTGTCTTTAGGGACTGAAAGTAATGTCAAGTTTTGTGATCTAAGAGTGCGTGAGAGGTGATCGGGAGTAAGCAGATTTTGGATGTACACAGGTGATCTAGAATCAAGACCGTTTTAACAAAATCCGGCAATTTTGTACTCAATTCTGGCCCGCACGGGAAGCCAACGGAGGGTTATTAACATTTCTAAGCTACCGATTTCAAATCTGGCCTTTCCAAGGATCAACCTTGCCGCACATTTTTGACCTCTTTGAAGTTTATTCAGTCTCTCCTCTGAAAGGCCAGCAAACAAAGAGTTGCAATAATCAAAACGACAAAGAACAAAGGATGACATTAGAACCTCTAAGGAATCGGAAGATAGAAAAGGTTTCAAATTGAAGATTTTTCTCAACTCAAAGTACAAAAGTCGAATGGTGGAGTTGATTTGTGGTCCATTGAAAGATTGCTGTCAATAATTACTCCTAAAATTTTGGCCGATTTGGAAATATTATTTAATGTCAACATTTGCTATGGTAATTGTCTTAGTCTCTACTTTTTTAAGGTTGGTTTCAGGTGAGCAGGAAAAAATATCAGTTTTTTCATCGGTAAATTTTAGCTTGTTCTTTTACATCCAGTTCTTTACAAATAGACGGCAAGATACAGCTGTATATCATCAGCATACATGTGGTAATTGATATCATGTAATTTGATCACTTGACTCAATGGGAGGGTGTAAATTGTATAAAGAACAGGACCAAGGACAGACCCTTGTGGAACATCATGTTAAACAGAGAATTTCCGAGATAGTTTCCCATTAACTACAATGGTTTGGGTTCTGCCGAACAGACAGGACTTGAACCAAGTCAAGACATTTCCTGAAATTCCAAAGTAATCAGACAATCTGTCTAAGAGAATTGAATGATCAAAAAAGTGTCAAAGGCGGATGACAGATCAAGGAGAGTCAATAAGGACATTTCACCTGTATCACAAGAAAAAAGAATATCATTCATAATCTTAAGTAAAGCTGTCTCCATACTGTGGTATTCGCAGTAAGCAGACTGGTATGGTTCAAAAAGATTGTTTGTTAGCAAATGTTCCTGAAGCTGCTTGAGTACAACTTTTTCCAGGATTTTGGACACAAATGCAAGATGAGAAACTGGTCTGAAAGTTTTAAGGTTCTCTGGGTCCAGGTTGTTCTTCGAAGAGGGGTGATTAGAGCAGATTTAAAGCAATCGGAACGATACCCGAATCAAGCGATTCGTTGATTAGGTCAGTGATAATTTGTGCAACACTGTCAAGACAGGTCAGTAATAATTTGGTCGGTATGGGGTCCAGGGGGCACGTTTTAGGAGGCGACGACAAAATGATTTCCTTCACTTCAGAAATACTTATCTTCATGAATGAACTTAATTTTGTATCTGGCGGTTCATTCTGTGTAGATGACACCTCTGGCAGACAGTCTTTATCAAGGTCATCTCTAACTCTCTTGATTTTGCCTGTAAAGAATTGGCCAAAAACATGAAGTTCATCCGAAGAAAAATTTGCCGGTAGTGGAGTTGTTGCAGATTTTCCTTTTAATTCCTTGGCGATTTTAAAGAGAGCTTTGGTGGTTTTGCATTCCTTTGGGTTGCATTGAAATACTCTCTCTTGTCTAAAGCAGCTAATTCGTTGAACTCTTTCACCCGCTTTTGGTAAATTTCTCGATGGATTGCGAGACGAGTTTTTAGACCACTTCCTCTCTGCTGCACGCCGACGACGTTTTGCTTCTTTCCCCTTTTCTGTCAACCAGGGAGCAGATCGTCTCTCCGTCACTATTTTCGTTCTAAGCGGCGCGTGTTTGTCGAGAGCATCAAGCAGTGAGGAGTTGTAACGGTCTGCCAAACATTGATGGGATTGATCTTTTGAGAAAGACATCTTAAGAGTGTTGTTACATTTATCGATGTCGATGGCTTTAATATTCCTGTTGGTGATTGTTTTCTTTTCAGTTGGTGGTTTAGGTCTGTTTGTTAAAAAGCTGATCACGAAATATATGATTTGAGGGGGTGGTCAGAGATGATTTTATGGGCGATTTCCAAATCCGATTCATAGAGTCAGACTGAGTCATAGAGACAGACAGTGTCATAGAGACAGACAGATTCACAGAGACAGACTTTGTCATAGAGATAGACAGAGTCATAGAGACTGACAAATTCATACAGACAGACCGAGCCATAGAGGCAGACACAGCCATAGAGACAAACTGAGTCTTAGAGACAGACAGAGACATCCATTTAGACCAAGCAAGATTCCGGGACAGACAAAGAATATGTTGAGAGGCAAAGATGGGAAGAGCAGACAGAGAGAGAAACAAAGACACGTGGAATGATATAGTAAACCTTTTAGCCATGTTCGATGTTAAGATGCCGACACGTTTTGCCCTGGATTTCATATCGCCTACATGTACGAGCGTGTTTGTTTTGAGATAATAGATATTGATTAAACATTTAATTTGTCCCCTTTTGCTGAATTTTAAATTTGTAATTTGGAGAATATTGTCACCTCCATTGACGTAGTGTTTTATATCGTGAATATGATTTCAACTGTCTGTTTTGCAAAAGTCTTTTTCTGTGTTTTTGTTGTTGGTGGTGGTGGTTTTCGTTGTATTTTGTTGGTTTTGTATTGTTTTGTTGTTGTTGTTTTGTTTTGGGTGTATGTTTGTGTGTGTGGGGGGGGGGAGGTGCGGGCCACCCTGTATTGCTCTACATGATGTACTACTCGATCTAGTCGGGTGGAATTCAAGGGCCACTCAGATCCTTTGAAATACAATCAGAAGCAGATTCATACCACTTTATTCATCTCTTCGTAGAAATTGTTTTTGGTCGTTTTAGTACAAGGTTGGACGATAAATGAAATTATGAAAATACGGATCATTAACTAGACAAATGTTTCGAACATAAGATATCAGTTTCAGCAGAGTACATGACTTACTTACACACATACAACATATAACGACATACACATTCACTCCAGGCATTTGTTAAGACATTAAGAAAAATATTTGTTCTACATAGATTTAAACCAGAAATGATATGCAATATCTTTTGATAAGCAATAAATGGTCATTTAAATGGAAATATTTATTCTATAGCACAGGTTATAATATTTCATGATATGTACTGATATCACAAAAGGTTTTCTTACATTCTATATCATGCTTTTAACCCTGTTGTTAAAGAAACAAATAAGTACCAGATCTTTCATATTCTATACTCTTTGTTCAAACTCAGAAAAATGGATTGTTCATGTACAGAAGTGTATAAAGATAGCTTCAATCACATCTAGGCAAACTGTTTTATCTCAGCAAAGAGATGACGACGACCTGAACATCAATACAAACATGTAATGCTTATCAAGACGTTCATGGGCTATGCAATATATACAAATATAATAAATTGCAATAATCAGAACAGATTATGTCCAAAGTTATTTGTAAAAAAAAAAAATGCATATCAAGATACCTGTGTAAAAATTTAAGTTGATCTCATAGAGTTGTCCTTGCTCTTTCAGAATTAATTTTGTGTAGAAGTATTAACGTTTGCCTTGTAGAAATAGATGTATTACGCTGTTATGAAAGAAAAAAGATATTCTTATCCCTTACAGTGTATAATTATGGTGAAAGTTTAATTAATGTAACAACTCAAGAATGAAGGATCAAATTTAAGTCAGTACATTAATTGACCTTGGAATCTACTAATGAATCTAGATCAAAGCTTGATCATTCCACAAAAAAACTTGATCAGACAACAAAGAGACTAGTGTCCAATTCTAAAAGAATAATCTAACAACCACAAAAAACAAACAAACAAACAACCCCCACCCCTCAAAAACACAAAAACAACAACAACAACAACAACAACAAAACCCAACAACAGCAACAACGAAACCAAACCAAACAAAACAAAACAAACAAACAAACAAACAGACAGACAAAATGGAACATCAACAGTAGCCTAACGGAGGACACAAATCAAAAATTATGAGAAAAAAGATAGAAGGAAGATTTTGCAATGTCCATATCTTTCGAGAATCACGTCAGAAAAAAGGATAATATGGTCCATGAAACCCAACAAGCACCAGATAGTTTGAAATGTCTAAGGCAGTAAGAGCAATCAAACAAGATAGAAAAAGTAGTTTCAGACGAAAATGTCAGAATATTAATGGATACCAAGTCTATTGTATAGCAGATAAAAGATTACTATGATGACAAAGACAAGGGCGATGAAGCCATAAATGCATTTCATACGACCAGTTCAAAGCTAGAAACTCCGATTACAGATCTAGAGTAGTACTCATATAGCACTTAATTCCTCCTGTGTTCAGGGCTGTCCATATCGTATAATCGTATCTGCATCTAATCAGTTCTTCTGCTCCCTGTCATGACATTCCTCCATCATTCAGATCTTTGTCAACGGTTGCTTTTCAACACATCTGTGGTCCTCTCTTCCTCTTCTTCCTTCTGGTGCAATCCATTGCAAGACCTTCTTTGGTGTTTTATCATTCTTCATTCTCATGATGTGGCCAGGCCAGCGTAGTAATCTTCTTTTGATAGTTACTGTGATCTAAAGGTAGACAAAGCTATAAAAGCAGCTGGGTTGGATACACTCAAAACTGAAGAACTCAAGTGCCTAACGAGATCAGAAATCAACATCAAATTGCAGCCAACATGATCAATGAAATGTTCTTTCAAAAAGACCCCCACGATCAACTCAGGAAAAGTATTATGTTGGATAAACCAAATAGAGAAAAAAGGACCAATCGAGGACCTCAGACCTATAGTATTACTATCAACCAGCAGAAGGGCTAAATAGAATGAGACCAAAAGTAGGGGATTAAGTGTCACATTCACAAAATGGATTAAAATTCGACAGAAGGTCCGGCAAGGGTAGACAAATATAAAGAAGAATTTGCAATCCTTGGAATCGACGTGAGCTCGGATTCCAACACCATATGCAGAAAAATATTGAAAATGATGAGTCAAACATAAAGAACTCTCCTTGCTTTTATAAATCTCACATTCACATCCGGCAAAGAAAGACAACCATAAAAAACAACAAACACACAAACAAACAAACTATTGGAACGCCACAAGGAGACAGCCTGTGCCGATTCTGTTTATCGTCTACTAGAAGCAGTACTGAAAGGATTACGATAGTTGCTACA
>JAOYNN010245192.1:0-10472 GCA_025770095.1 Goniobranchus kuniei
GAGAGAGAGAGAGAGAGAGAGAGAGAGAGAGAGAGAGAGAGAGAGAGAGAGAGAGAGAGAGAGAGAGGTAGGTTTCAGACTTGCCAACCTCACTCCATGATTTTACATACTTTCTCACATTTACTCCCAACTGAAAGTCAATTTTTCAAATTTTCATGCAAATAATCCAACTTTACACAAATTGTAAAGTCGCAAAATTGTACCGTTTCACAAGCTTAATAACTGCTACTGACCCCTTTCAAAATTCAAGGTAGCTCTAAACATCCACATTTAGAAAATGTATGTATGAACTAGTAGTATCATTACTAATGTCAATGTTATTCTTTTTTTATTGTGATATGGTTGCACGTTTGTTGGTTGATATGATGTTTACACCTAAAGCAGTACTTCTCGGATTAGACACCCTGCCCCTGTAAATGATGCAAATGACATCAACAGCGTCTTTTCGTGTTAAGAAAATCTTAATGTAGTTGATGTTACTAAATTAAAAGTTTGAGGTTGGTAAGTCAACTTTAATTCTGCTCTGACAGCCTGACTATATGTGTGCATTTGCTTTCAGATTGGTTAATGAACCCATTCATTCATTGAATTATGAGGATGAAAACAAAAAAGCAAGATTTCATCTGAATATTTCTACCATCAGTAGTTTAACCACTAACTTCCCTTATCCCCCTACATCGCCTACTATGCCGTTTATCCCGGATTGCCCACTATGTATCTAGTATAAAAACAGGATATTTAAGCTGTAACGCCTAGATCCAGACCCGGGTAGCTGTATTCACCTAGTACTTTAAAAGTTGCACTTCCCGATGCTTTTTATGAAACTGAAATATGACCAGTGTGAGCCAAATTATGCATCGTTGAAGAACAGCTTTCAATTTTCTTGAAAATTTGGTTCAACGAAGTCGATCTGGTGATATTTCTAGCTAAAAATTGATGACTTTGAAGGTGATTTGGATGAGAGTGATGTCAAATTTGACGTCGACGAAGCTCTTGATCATAGATCTATTGATAGATCTAGTGAGGAGATCGACCGCGACTTGGATCATATGGAAAGCGAAAGTAGGTCTGAGACAGAGTGCTAGAGATGTTTCTGGTGATACTAATACTGAACCATTTCCTTGGAGTGATGACCTAAGTCCAGTAGAAATAGACTTATTTAACTCTCATGTGGGACCCAATTTGGAAAATATAAGCAATGAGACTGACTCTCTTACACCCCTGGATTATTTTTTCATGAGGAGTTGATCAACACTATTGTTGAACAAACGAACTTGTATACAAGACAAACAATGCTAAATTTACATCAGTGACTGTGAATGATATCAAAAGTTTTTTTTACATCATTTATGATGTTTGACAATCATAATCTCCCTGCCTATACATTTTATTAGTCCTTAGACCCCCTTCTTATAGTTGCCTGTGTGGCAGATGTGATGTCGCCAAACCGTTATCAAGAGATCTCCCGTTTCCTACATCTGAACGACTATTGCAATTTCATCCCAAAGGGCCAGGACAACTATGACCCACTCCTCAAAATAAGACCTGCCCCACCACAGTACAAGCAGCATGTAATTCCCTTTTCAGTCCTGGGGCTGCACTTTCCTTCGACGAAGCAATGATTCCATTTCGAGGCCACTTGTCTTTCAAGCAGTATATAAAAGGAAAGCCACATCCATGAGGAGTCAAAGTGTGATGCTGTTGCGATTCAACTACATCTTTTCTTCTTGACTTTGACTTTTACATTGGCAAATCAGATGAAACTAATATGCCCAATGGATTGGGTTACCATGTCATATGGAAACTGGGGCAACCTTTTCCAAGATGTGACATCATTTTTATTTTTGACAACTTTTTTTAGCTCAGTAAAACTAGCAAATGACGTACTGATTAATGATAATTATTCCTGTGCTACTGTGAGGGCAAACAGGAAACACTGGCCGACTGATTTCAAAGGAAAAATAGCAAAAGGTGACTGTAAGATGAAACAGATTGGCAATTTAGTCGCAACTTGGTGGTGTGACAAGCGACCAATTGCGATGCTGTCGACAAATGCTTCACCCATCCTGGATACCGCGTCTCGACGTACAAAGGACGGTGCTATCGACAAGCAGATCCCCCAGTCAATTTTAGCGTACACTGCTAATATGGGAGGAGTAGACAGGTGTGACCAACTGCGGTCGTACTTTCCAATTGGGAGGAAGAGTAAGAAGTAGTGGAGGTGCTGTCCGGGATTTCTGATGGAGGTGTCAGCATTGAATGCCTATATTCCTTGTTTTTTACCATCCTCCCAAGGGATGAGTCACCTTGAATTCCACCTGGAAATTGCCAGGGGGCTAATGAATGGTTCGTCCTGAAAGAGGAGTCAGCGGGAAGTCCCTACTGCTGCTGGGTTAGCCACTCCAGGTGCATCCACAACGCCCCGGAGGTCGCCTCCCGGGATGTAAAAAACTGTGCTTCATGTGCCATGAGAAAAAAGCACACCCACAAGCAAAAGACCTGAGACTGAATTTGGATGTGTACTCTGTACAACTCACCACTGTGATGAGTTACATTTTGCTCAATTCCATGATAAACTAAATTGAAATGTGTTTCACAAGACAAAAGTGACAAAATTTGTGAAATTTTTGTTTTCTTTATTTTCAACATTTTTTTTTTTTCAATGGAGATGAGAAACAATTTTAATAAATTTGGTATTATTCGAAAGGAAAATTAATTTTATTTAAAAAGATATTTTTTTCACATTGAGGGCAGTGACATGAAGAGAGATATTTTGGATTCTTTGGGGTATGTTAAAAATTAGACGCAGTTATTTCCCTTGGTCTGGGAAGTCAGGGGTGAGTTCTATGACAAAGGCATGGGAAGTTAATGGTTATGGGTGGACAGAATGCTAAAGAGCACAAGACTGGGTCACACATTCATCATCTAAATAATTATTTATTGTGCGTATTTTATAGAATTGAAAGAAGATTTCTGTAGTAACTGAAGAAAAAAGGATAGAAAATGACCCTGCTCAGCATCCTCTTTTGTTACACGGCTCAAAGAGCTGTCTATTGTACTCAATGCTGTCCAATGAAGGGAGAGATTCCAACCATATATTTAATTTCCCATCGCGATACTTGTAGTCCTGAGTGGCATACAAATTGTTCAACAACAACAACAACATTTAAAATGGAAAACATTCCCAGTATACGAATAGGCCTATATGAAAATTGATATTTAAGTAGTGAGAGAGCCACGTGAACGTTGATATCTGAAGCAAAAATCCAATGGCATGAAAAAAATCCCTAAATCTTATGAAGCAAATGATTTCATACAACACTGAATACCTGGTATAAAACTGAATAAAACACGTATTATAAGAGACAATGACACTGATTAAGATAACATCCTTTGAATTATTTCCCCACCATAATCAAATAAATCTTTACAGAACTGACCACCTAAAATCGCACTCAGGGAAAAAATTTAAGAAAACAAAATAAACATAAGTGGATTGGAAGGCAACTGATCAGCAGAGAGGGGATTTGTTTATTTAGTGATTTAGGGCTCTTATCGACTACAAAGGTCATCTCAGAACACATGGAAAAAGTAAGACAAAAGGCTAGTTAAAAGTAAGGGAGAGAGAACAGAGGAAGTAGACAAGATTTTCAGACGAGGAAAAGATCTTGCTAAAAAGGGAAACAAACATGTACAATAGATTAATAAGTATATTTTTAAAAAACAATGCAAGATAACTACAAATCTACAAGGAGAGATGATTCCTGACAAACAAAATATCGTCTCTCAGAATGAAACCAAATTATTCCCTGATGGCAACAGACCATACTATTATTACTACCTTCGGTTTCATTGATTGGCTATTTTTCCAACAGTACCAGCAAAGTGCAAATTTCGGCTCCTAAACTGATTCCTCTCTGTTCGCAATGTTTCTCAAAGTCAGACGCTGTTTTCTGCTATCAAAGTTCTTTAACACACTGTGACAGCTGATTCTGATATGGAAGCTGATTCTTCAGATGAAATTGACAGTGAAGACCCCTCTTCGACTGAAGGTAAATATAATAACTATTTTTCATAAATACTCTAGATTAAAGATCTAGGATTTGTTTTACAACTCGCTTGATCAGCAAGTGTTTATAATCCCAAGCGATGGTTAAATTGTGATCTAGACTTCCAGATCTAGATCTATAATACTCTTGAATCATATGGATAAATAATACACCTATGGACTACCATGGATCTACGGGACCTAGACCTCGATCCAGATGCAGTTTTTCTATGCCGCCATTGAACTATCCACCTTCACTGTTGAAGTGTCACCACATGCCAAGGAAGATAGGAAATTCCCACGCAAAAAAGCAACCCATTCAAAGATAGACAAACTTGGAGAGGCCCCTTGCTATCTGGATCCCAATATATTGAAGAAGGGGTAGGTGTAGGCAATCATAAAGCCTGTTGCACACAGAAAACTTGGACCAATGTCACTCAACGCTGAACAGCATACAGACAAAACAAAAGTGAGGTAACATGCCACATTTCTCTGACAGGCTGGTACCCTTGCACTGAGGTGACTAGTAAAGGAAAAAAGAGGCTCCCGCTCACTCTTGAAGGCGCAATCGTTATGAAATCTAAAATCAAGTGGTTCATGAGACCTGGCTTTCTAGGTCATATGCTTGAAGGCCCTGGAGCATCTACACTTATTCTAGTGCAAATTTGAGTTCAAAGAACAATCACTATAGGTTCCCTATTAGAAAACAGTAAAAGAAAAGAGCAAAACAACAGTGGGACAAAAAATGACCTAATGCAGTGTGGGGGTGACATGTACGGTGCTGAAATAAAAAAGTGTCTTGCTTTGTATAACTAAATGGCCTTTCATAGAAAAAATGAAGCAATCTGTTCAAACCTTGGCCAGACATTGGCCAGCCAGAACAATATCAATATACCCTAGGCTTAGATTATGAGCAACGAATGCATTTGGACAGTAGACAGTGTTGGCTTTGTGTCTCATCATAACAAGAGACATTCTTAATTGAGGCAAGACGCCTGCTGATGGCTTTAAACTAGCTAAAATTAAATTGAGAGAAAAAAATGTATCAACGACTCACATAACTAGATGAAAAAGTCTCTCTCTCTCTCTCTCTCTCTCTCAAAACAATGATACCTTAAGCAGACTGAGGTAAGTTATGAGAAAGCAATTCAGGGAGTAAAGAAAAAAATATCATTTCCTGAGAAGATTGTGATCTTAGGCAGTCAGTACTGTATCTCAATTGAAGGTTTTGTTTTGTTTTTAGTGCAGTCTAAAAATTATCCTAAACAATACTAAAACAATTTTTAAAAAAACAATACTATGCTGCCATAACATAAAATACAAGTAAAAACTGGAAAAGACATCATAAGATCCTGGGCAAAAGTTTGGCACAAAATGTAAATATATATATTTAAAAGGAAGCAGCAGATATGATGCAAACTGTACACAGTTTGTTAACCTTGCTTTTTATACACACATACATTCATAAAAGATAATATTTGCTTTGCTTACTGTTTACTGTATCAACAAATTTATTTGTTGAAGAAAAGAAGATACAAAAAGTAAAAGAATAAACAAAGTTGTATGACAGAAGGATTGATAAAAATTGAGATGGACAGATGGGTGACTAATTCTACTGAGATCATTGTGACATATCAGCCTCAACATAAAAACAAAAACAATCAAGTATCCAATCCATCTACATGCAAGAATTCTCATTAAAACAAAACTAATAGATCTATGTGTGACTATGTCAAGAGTCCTTCCCATTACCATAATTTTAAGTTACAGTACATGTACTGAGAAAAGGTGTCTCAAATTAATACATTGCTTTTCCCTGTCAAATTAGTCATTTACATGGCATTTTAGTCATTCAAATATGCCATTTATCATTTAAATTCAAATGCTTTTTATCAAAAATATGTTTCCTCATGATTATTTATTATCGAAAATTTGCTTTCCCATGACTATTCTGCAGAAAAATCAATAAAATACAGAAAAAGTTAACAAATCATAAAGGGAAGAGGTAATAAGAAGTAAGTGAACCACGGATCTTATCTAGCTCGAATAAGTCAGCATTTTCCAAAACTTTAAAAGAGTTTCAAAATTATTCAAGTACAAACAAAAACCATACGTTTACATCTGCATGTTCTATGGGTCCAATAGGCAGATAAATATGCCTGCTAACCAATTTCCATAATCAGTGGCAACGGAAAAAGACCTTAGATAGTGATAAATATGATCAAGAACAGATTGTATCTAGGATCTACACCTCCATCAACAAAGAACTAAACCTTCAATTTGTTCTGAGTCAATTTCTAGATCCACAACGACCGAGACCAATATAAAATTGCAAAGCTGGTTCAAGGACTTCTAAGACAGTACTTCTTGTATCTTTTATAATATTCTAATGTTGAATGTAAATGCCTTCTGTGATTAATTTGAATGAACTTACCGATATGTTTGTATTTGAATGACCAAGTGTCAATATGAATGAGACATTCTCTCAATTTCTTTTGCCACAAAAATTTGAATGCCATGTGTGGCATTTGAGTGAAAAATGTCTCATTTAAATGCCTTATTGTCCACATTTCACTAGGAAAACCTGTACAAGCCCCCTATCTCTATTTTTACAAGACGTATTACTACCTTCATTGATTAAACTACTTCGTACGGCATTTTTCAAACATGCCCTTAGTGACATTTGACATACCAACACATCTATATTATCACTCAATTCAATTACTGCAATATAATAAATTATCTAGCTATAAAGGACATAGAACTGACATACAATGTAACACCACTTAACAAATACACACATACAACAACAAAAGACGATCGTGAAATTATTGAATACAATTTCAATGCAGACACTAATGACAACATGTGCAAAAAGCACTTTAAGGAAAAATTGTAATCAGAAAGTTTACCTAGAGAAAAAAAAGAAATTGAACACATGAGGGCATAGCACAGAGAAGAGGGAAAATGTGGAAAATGACAAAGAAAGAAATATTACATTTTACATTAAATGTATTCAATGAAGAATTACACACTGAAAACTTCTCACAACCGACTTGGATGAAGGAAGGGCAGGAAAGGTCCATCATTCACAGATCTGTTATTCTGATATGGAGATGTTGATTTATGCATAGAGTGTTCTGCATGGCGGAGTAGACACACCAAACAAATTGGTTCTCACTGATACTGGGGTTGGACTGGAAGTGAGGGTATTGGAATAATTGGAGTACATGGATTGGACGGAAGGACTGCATTGCCCTGTTCGAGAAAAACAAAAGAATTACAGTTACTGTAATGTGATAACACCTGAATTTGGTGCAAGTAAGATTTGTATTCACAATATAAGACTGATCTTTTGCAACTCCAACAAGACGACAATTTCATTTTAATCCGTTTTCATACCATTTTAATCAGCTTATACATTTTAAAATGTAGAGGTCTAAAACATAAAAACACGCCCAAACGCTCTCTAGCTCATGACTTGTCATCAAATTCATTTGCTAAAACACATAAAATGAATGAATTTCACAATCTTTATCTTACAGGTAGAAAAATACCTGGAGAGTGCATATCAATCAACTGAAATCTCAAATTTGACCGAACCCATCCTATTGACCTTTATTGGCCCATATCTCAAAACTACCAAGTGTGACTTACGGCTCCTTTTGATTTGGACGGCACATATAGAAGTGTACAGCATGCAGGGACATACCAGTAATAAAGTTCACCATTTTAAAATGTATAAGCTGATTAAAATGGTATGAAAACGGACTAAAATGGTATGAACACCAGCAGATAGAAGATACTGTTCTTTGTATTCTTTTTTAATGAATTTATATCACAGCATCTCAATTTGACAGGAAAAGACACTCTGAGTCTTCAAACTTGTCTGTCTGGTTTAACAATTAAGTAAGGTATAAAATGCAACAAAAGCCTTCCAGTGTTTCTTATCTTTTGATTGAATGTGCTGTTGATACTGATTATACAACATAAGAATCAAAAAACTCATTCGATAAGAAGTTAACTTGTAACTTACTTCATTGTGAATATACAGCCATGTTTGTTAGTGACTTTATATGCATTGTGTTTATACCGAATGTATGTTGATGTTGAGGGGAAAAACAGGTGAAGGATTTGTTGAATGATATTATCACTAAGAGAGTAAGATTTCAACAGCTATCAGATAGAAGTTATTTAGAGTTTCTTAAGTGACAAAGCTGAAGAATGCAATGCGTATAGTGTGAGAAAAAAAACACAAAGAGACCTGATATATTAGATTCTTTTGTGGCATCTGAAAGTTTATGAATTAGCAATACATGAAGATTAACTTCTTCCCTTCATTTATGCAATCACTTTGGATGTATTTTGCAATGAACTGTGCCCATGCCAATGTTTGATGACGAGGACTAGAACTTATCCTAAACCTGAATTACTTTGGCTGCAACCAAAAGCCTAAAAGAAGTGCCTCAACAATGAAGAACCGCTATCACATCAAGGAACATTTGAGAGGAACTCAGGAGGGGAGGAAGCTGGGCATAAGATCCGGGAGATTCGGTAAGTACACAGTTGGCATGGTCAATGTTGGCTTCTCAAGCAGATGCTGTGAGACCCTGTTCGGGACCATACTGAATGCATCACCACGACCTCCAATTAACAATTTTGGCATGACTGATTTAATAAATAACAACATCAGTGAAGGTTATGCCTAAAATATAACCTGTGCGAAATGGAACCCAAGTAGGCTGGATGTGTTAACATAATCTGGAACCTCAGTAAGCTGGGGAGCACAGCCAGGATAAACCTCACAGTGTGGCATAGGGCCCTGACCTTTACAAGGAAAATTCTATTGTCCCTTACATGAAAATTGAGCCAGATGGGACATTTGCTAGTACTACTCTTCAACATATCATTTTAAAGATCTTTCTCTTGCGAATAAGCCGATACAAATTTTGTTCTTCTATGTTCTCTGCTTCTGATTCTTGCTCATTTCACAATTGTTCATTTTAAATTTTACTACTTCTGTCAAATCGGATATTTCTTGGCTCATCCCCTATACACATTTTTCAAAATTCGGCTTTCATATTGTCACTATTATAACGTAGTTAGACTAGTTCTTGATAAAAATTTTATACGACGAAGTTATGCTGTTCAGATTATCACGGCAGATATAATATTGTTCCTTTTTTTTTTCCATTCTAGTGCTCTCTGTGAATTTTCCAAAAATGAATTCTCAAATGGATAGATTGCATGTTGCAAACTAAAATGAGATTTGTAGATCAGATGGTGAGCGTAAACTTGTAAAGAAACAGAACCTTGAGAAATGAAAGCCCTACAAGGTTGGACATTTTGTGACAGACTCAATAATAGTAGGTAGCCGACAAGCAACAGTCTCCTGCTTTACAAAGAGTGACATCGTCTATCTTAAAATAGCTAATTGAAAAAGGTCAAACAAAACAAAAAGATACACAAACATACGAGCGCACCAAACCAAACCAATTATTATAATAATTATTATAAACTTTCTTTGCTTAATATGAAAAAATGATCATAAGTAGAGATGAGGGAATTAGTTATAAAATTAGACAAAAGGTAAAACTTGAAGAAACGTGTAAGATTGGACTCCAAACTGCATCCTTAAGATATTAGGCATTTCATTCATAGTATAACAACGATGAAAGAACAAATGCGAGAAGAACACTTGCATGGAAAAGCCTGGGGATATTCACCTATCTATGGCAATTATGAAGGCTTGTTGCTACCTGAACTGTGTGATAGGATGGCAACACTTGGAGAGGGATTGGTGGGTAACGGTGACTGAACAGTCAGATGCGTATTTGAAGGTGAGTCACATATGAGGTCGATGTCAATCTCATTTTCTAGGTCATCATTCTCCCACATGCCATTCTTTGGATGGATTAAAACAAAATTATCATGTTATTGCACATGAGAAAATTAGTATTTCATAAAAATTAGAAAGAAACATTCCTCAACTATTTAAGATGCTCATGATTTGCAATAAATCTATAGGATGGGGGGGAGGAGGAGTTTCTATTGAAAGTTTCTGTTAAAATTGCTCTGTAATGACCAGACACCTCGGCGTTTTGGATGAATGGAACTTGAGTCATGGAATGAAACTAACAAAATATGAACATGGTTGAAAAACATGGTTGAAACAACCTACTTACCTTCCTTGTTTTTATTTTAACCCTCAAAAAGCCACTGCCCTATTTAAAAGCAAGCCACCATCTTAAGCTAGTAAGAGCCACTGCGAGCTGCCATAGGCCTTTAAAAAGGGCCTCGACCCTGACCTTTTTCTATGGAAAATTTTTGTAGTCCTTATAAGGCAGTGACCCGGAAGTTGTATCTATTATAATTTAAAAGGATAACCAATGAGTTTGCAAGTTATTTTAAGCTTCTACGTCAA
>JAOYNN010245303.1:0-10472 GCA_025770095.1 Goniobranchus kuniei
TGCTCCTGATGATATAATAGAACACACGTGATTTTTTCCCCCCAGACAGTAATGGACTTTCTAATGTCATCACACGATTTCCGTTCGTCCTAACTTTTCTTTTTGTTTTTTTCAAGTTGAAAGACAGGCATCTATGGTGATAAGATATATAAATATATATTTTTTTATTTTGTATTTTTTTTTATTTTTATTCATTTATTTTTTTTATAATGAATTCTGGATAGCAAAGTCCATTGCATTTAGGTAAGACATTGTGATGGCCATCCATTCTTGCTGATAAAAGATTGAGCATTTAGCACTACAAATTAACATCTTGTGTTTTCTAGCTTATATGTGATGTAGCACTATGTCGTTGAAAGATAAATCATGTTTTGGATGTTACATCCTGCTCAATGAAATAACAATAACCTGCTACTGGCCAAAGAACAATTTCTTTCCAATGCTGTTTCAATTTCAGACCCTGCTTTATTGAATGTCCCATAATCATACAATTCCATGACAAATTATTTTTGTATTGCCTGTAAAAGCAATCCAAAACTTATAAAAAAAAGAAGAAAAAAAGGATGTTGAACTATTATTTTGCTTATTTTCTTTATCCACTCTATTGAATTGACGATGGATAAGTTGATTTCCATGGGACACCACTCAAACATTGACTTATCTGATAAAAATTGAGTTAAAAGAAAGGTGTATTACCCACCTGTGAAAATAAAGAGATTTCTCCAGTTCAGTTATAGTTGTATGTAATGTGGTCATTGATGTCCAATTCTAAATGAGCAATCAACAAATTAAGTTTACATTCCTTTTTTTTTTTTGGTCTTAAATTGAAGTAGACAAGCTGATAGACATAGCTAAAAAGTCTCAGGAGCAAGATTGCAGTATTCTAGAGTGAAGTTTAATAAACCTGTTCCTCTACCACATACATACACTGCAGGTTAAAACAAAGACAAAAAATACATTTGACTTAAAATCAACTATTGTTGAAGATGAAAAATGCATTTGACTTAATTTGATGCTTGCAAAGTTAGAATTAGACTCTAATGACTTAAAGCTGTTTATAAATTCAATTTCTCAACATGCATACTTTAAAATGTTTTTTGTTTTTTTTTATCATCATTGTATTTCTCTTTTCTTTTTCTCTTCCTCCCTCTCAATTTTTGCCAGTCAATATTTCAAATACGTCACAATTCAGTTGTGATTGTAGGTCTACCTCTCCCCATGTGAATCTCAGGGACTTCTTCAACAGGCCCACTGCAAGTACTCTCCCATGTATGCAGTAAAAGTAAAAGGCAGCTAAGGGTTGAGTGAGAGCCTCTTCTCTTGTCCATCTTCTTGTGTCAAGCTGTGTTTTGTATCCTCACAGAGGGGAGAGTTTTGCTTGGAGAAGGATGTAGGCATTATCAATGGCTATCGGTATTCCTGTACATTTCCTGACTTAACTTACTATCGGGATCACTGCTATCTAGATGGACAGAGTACTTTTGTAAACAAAAGGCAGTAGAAAACCCTGGATGATTATTGTGTACATGGTTTGGGGCTTGATGGCCATTGTTGGTTAGCGTTGTTTCTAGGGAGATTAGATTTTTTTGTGTGCATAGATCCTCTCTCCTTTTAATTATTTCATAACGTTTTGTTTGCGTTGTGTTTCTCTGAGATGCCTGTTTTCCTTTTTAACAACTTCTTTTCCACATCTGAAAATCTTTCCTACTACCTCTGTTCTCTGTCTAAGCTTAAACTAGCCTTTTGTCTCACTTTTTCCATGGGCACTGAGATAACGTTTGCAGATGAAAAGAGCCCTAAAACACTAAAATAAACAAACTAAAAGCCCTAGATCTACCTCATTTTTCATAAATTAGTTCTCAATGTAATGTTAAATGAGGTAAGAGCAACATAATAATCATGATGATAATGATATGCGTGAGTCCTTTCCTGTGACATTACAGGATACCATATTATCACAAGAGCTGTGTCATTTTATGTATGATTTATACTTTTTTAAATATTCCCTGTACCTTTTATTAATCTTTTATTTTGATCTTTACCGATATTCATAAATCAGTGATTTGAACAAATTTCTACTTGTCTTTAAGTTTGACTGCTTGTTTTCATTTTCCATATCTTCATGTTCCATTTACATCCACCAATATCTGTGTGCATCCCGGGTTCTGCAGTCTTTAACTGAGAGGATGAAGAATAGGTCTACTGCCAGTACTCCCCTTACATGCTGTAGGAGGCTGCTATGGGACGGGTGAGAGCTTCTTCTCTCGTCAGTCTTCTTCTTTCCCTTTCATGTCCCGAGGGCAGAGTTTTGCTAGCAGAGGGTTTAGGCATTATTTGCTGGCTATCCCTCATTCATGTGCATTGCATGACTTTGAGATACTATCAGGATTCCTTGCTATCTAGATGGACCGAGTACTTTTGTACACAAAGGGCGATAGGTTTGGGGTTTGATGGCGATTGTTAATTAGTTATATTTTTTTAGGGAAATTTTTTTTTGTCTGTAAATCATCCCTCCTGACAGCTTTCGCTCATACGCTGTTTTAAATGCCTGTTTCCCTTTTTGGCAACTTCTTTTTCTCATCTGAAAATCTTTTCTACTGCTTCTGTTCTCTCTCTTATTTAATTTAGCCTTTCGTCTTACTTTTCCATGGGCGCTGAGATGATCTTTGTAGTCAAAAGAGCCCTAAAAAATAATCAAGCAAACAAACATTAAACATCTACAAGTGTAATAGTAATATGAATCTTAACTTGGGGAAAGGGGAAAGGGGGATAATTAAAAATTGAGAGACTGACATCATAATCGTAGGTTGATTTGGATGGAAAACAACTGTTATTTGGCCCAAATAAAGTCCAGAGGAGTATTAATACCACAGGCATCATTGCTTATGGGAACTTCTACTTCCATTGCAGTAAACATAACATAGTGTTGGGAACAGTACCACAGTTTGTGTATTTGAGGCTATTTTTCACTCTAAAAAGTAAGGTGATAGGCTAGTGAAAAGAGTGAACAGAAGTAACAGAAATAATTTTGAGAAGAGGAGAAGCTGCCAAAGAAGAAAAGAATCATTTAGAATTATCTAAGTATAATGCATAATATATAATAATAAAAAACAGTAACTAAATGAGGGATAATTCACACAACTAAACTGTTAAAAAAACAAACTCAAAACAAATTAATTATAATAGCTATCAAACATATTCTGCCTCCTTCAGTCTCCCAGCATCCCATTCCCCCCTTCTTCTCTGCCTCTCGGAAGCAAAAGAGAGCCTGACAGAAGAGAGAGATAACAGATGAGAGAAGAAACTTCCACTCAACCCTTTGTCACCTCATACGACATGCATGGGGAGAATGAAATTAGTATAATTAGGTTTATTCTCTTTCTTTGAGGAACCAGAACCGGCAAACACCCAGGGACATTTACAAGGGCGGTTCAAATAGGCAAAGACCACAGATTCCACCCATAATTATGCCATGCAAGAGCATGCACTCGTGCTCTGGCAGAATTTTTACTCTATAATTGTAATGAAGCAGAGTCATGTCGCATAAGTGCAAACTCTGCTAGTCATAAAATTGACATAAGGAGGATTAAATTTTGAGAAAAACAAGACCAGCATAAAACAAGAAGGAGTGTAAATAGGTGTGAATGAACGGCTACGGGCTATGGACGATAAAATGTGATGCACAGCACACAAGTAGGACACACACATACAATGAAGCATCTAGACACAGTACGCAAAGGTGGTGAGAAGGATGAGGTGTGAGTGAGAGACTGTCTGACTGAGGGGTGCCGCCATGATCAAAGCCTTTGATGTGAACTGACAATCTGTCAAGAAGGAAGGTAGACAAGCAATGTTGGCAGACAGCCGTGTCAGTGTTCTTGATTGAACTAAGATTCAATCATCTTTGCAATGTCACTCAATCAGTGAAACTTTGTAATAGCGAGAACGGGCAGTCCAGGCACATGTTCTCGCTATTGCTGAGTTCTCGTTATTCCTAACTGACGAATTTACAAGGAGAAATAAACGAAAATAATATAATCTTGTAAAAGGCATCATAGGCTATTACTACGCGTGGCATGAGAATGCCGATGTCACCGTGCATACTCGAGTCAGACGAAGAGAGACATGAGAAGGGCGAAGGATGGAGAAGGACCCCTTCTTCGTCATTTTCTTTGTTACCGGCCAGCACCAGATGTGCCCTACTTTTTTTTGCCAGGAAGGAAAGAAAATCTCTCGTTAATACTGAGATGGTTATCCACGAGCTCTCATTAAACCCAATCGTTCATTCTAAAGAGTGAGAAGGATAAAAAACTGGATTGAAAAATGTCCCATTATTTCAGTTGTCGTTATTAGTGGACTCCTCTGTATGTGCATTCCTAATTTTATAACATCTCTTCTCTACTTTATGCAACAGTGTCTGTCAGTGTAAGTGTCAATGCAATTCTATCACTATCACTCTTTAAGACTATTAAGACAATAACATGCAATAGTGTTATATTACTGCAACTTCTTTGCCAGCAAAGGATATCCAAGGGGAGCTACTCAATAAAACTATCAATGGAAACAACTGGTAAAATATAACCTTGGCCTCCAACCTATTGGACACATTTGTGCATAAGTCTATCCAGGAGCACGTTTTGGCCTTCTCCCAAGCACTGTGCTTTTGGGCGTAATCTACTGTAATTACAGTGATTGAACAAGCTTTAGATAAAAAAATAGAGCAGCGTTTTTCTTTCTTTCCTTCTTTCTTTCTTTCTTTTGTTGTTTTTTTTTCTTTAGTAAGACTTGCATACCGTACCAAATTATGTGCTCACCTTGCATCTATTTAGGCCGCAGCTTTAGGGCAAGCCCTATCCAGCCTTTCTTTTGATGCTCACTGAGGTGGGTTTAGGAGTAAGGGTGGGGGAAGACTGAAGGCGCACTCAAACTGGTCAGTCAGCTGTGTGTGGCATTGTAACTGGCTAGCGAGGCTAATTGATGAGTGAGAAGCACCTAAGCCTCAATGAGAATGTAGACTAATAGAGTCTATATTATAGTTCTGGTTACCTAGATTGCCAGCTTACACTGCATTACCCTAATGTTAAGGAGAGAAGTGGGTGACACAAGGAATGACTGCAAAAAGGGTTTAACATTGTGACCAATGTGTGATGTGTGTACATAAACAGTATGTGTGCTTATGTGTATGTGATGGAGGGTTTTTTGGTTTGGTTTTTTTTAGTAGGGATAGATCTAGGCCTAGAGATTGAGCTTGGTGTGACCTGCTAAAAGAAAGAAGAAAGAGTGTCATCAACACACTGTGAACACAGACACAGACCCTTTGCATTCCTATGGCAGGAACATGCCTACTGAAGGATTTTTCTTCCGGAACGAGAAGTCTCGGTATAGTCATGTTCTACTATACTATCCACTCCATTTCAACCATCAGATTAGGTAATTTAAAAGTCAAATTTTATCTAAAATAAGAATCAAAGCACACCGAAGACTGTGTTATATAATACTTTATTAATAATCTTGCAATTTTTCAAAGCAATCAAAACATACCACTGTAATATTTCACTAATTCCAGGGTTCCTCTTAACCTTTAATTCCTGTACTCAGTTCATCAAAGTCACAAAAATTAGTTCTAGTAGCTTTGTAATTGTAGTGACAACACAGTTGAAAGCGTACATAAATAAAGTCATTGATCATTATAAGATGAAAATAAAGATTAAAAGATAGAAGGGGGCACCAGAAAAAAAAATCAACAGAAAAACATAAAACAAGAAATTAATCAAGTTAGTACACATTTTACAATGAAGAAACGTTGTATACATGAGAAGGTCATGAATGCAACAAGCCATAAACATCAGTGAAAATTTAAAAAAAAACAAAAAAACTGTTGTGTCTGAGGTACAAGACAGACTGAGAAGAATTTGTCACATAAGAAACTAACACATCCCTTGGAAGAAGCATACTGTATCTTGTAAATAATGATAAACAGTTGCTAAATGGAGAAAATTCTGAGTGATTCCTCTGTATTTAAAAAAAACCCAATGATGAATTTATCCCACATTGCTTTCAAATTCAATGTACGTACAGGTGTTGGTGGAGCAATATGAACCACCAACACATGGGGTAGATAGAAATGTTAAAATAATAAAAATAAAAATATATTTCGATTTATATTAAAAATGTTAAATGTACCTGTATCCAATTGGATATAGTTTTGGTTTATGAACCTTCTCTGGATTCAGAGTGGGTGTTTTAAGGCATAAGACATAAATTTATTTTTGTTGTTTTTTTTTTTTGGTAATTAAAACTATTCACCGATAGTGGGTAGGTTCACATTGTTTTACACATGCATTCAGATATTCACATCCAAATTAATAAAACAAAGAATGTTCAAGGAGATACTTCTAAAGACTAATAGAGATATACATAGTAATCAAATGAAATTTAATTTTCAACTCTCTTATTACTGCTGATTTCATCATTCACTGGTGCTGCCATAAGTAAAACATATACTCTGTCTGAACTTTTGAATGTCTGATGTGATGCTGCGATGCAAAGTAATTCAAATTTGACATAACGGTCATACACCACGTTGATAAAGGATGTTTAAGTCAAACACCCTGAAATCTTGTTTTCAGAATGCATGTAATTTAATGGCTTTGAAACTAGTATAATGTACATCTGGTATTCAAAAACTGCAGACATTTCCTGTTAACTTTAAAACCTTGTAACCTTGTTATATATGACTGTCCCCATCACCACTTTTGGGCTAATGAAATTACCATACTCCATGGGCTTGTTGAGGCAATTCGTTTCACTGTTAGAAAAATCCACACGCTCAGACGCAATTAAAATTAAAGAAGGGTGAGAAGATCATGAACAATTATTTAAAAATACAAAATAAAATACCATCATATTCATCCCCGAAAGGAAATTTATCTTTAAGTTTTGAACCAAAAACCAAGCGTCAGCCCTAGGAACAGCGCCGCAAGACCAGGCAATTAGTGTTAATAACCTTGCCCAAGGTTTAAATCACAGTGCCCCTACTGAAAATTGAACCCATGATCTTTCGGTTGTGAGCCCAACGCACTACCCATTATACCACTAGTATGACCACCAAAGACCAGTCATAGAAATGGACATGCACAGCAATGGTAGCATCTGTAATGAACTTTAAAGCTAGCCCCAAAGAGAGAGGGACAGAAAGCATTTGATCAGGTCAATGAGGCATCTTAAAACATGAGCTTCCTTCATATATATACTTCAAAACACCAGATATGCATCCAACTTTGACACAATTTCATTGACTTTCACATAATACTGTCATAGAACACAACCTTCATGTGCTAATTTAATAAAACACAAATATTAATGACCTTTCCTGAAGTGAATAATACAAAACACAAATAAAACCAGGATAGACCATGAAAAACAATTGATTTTATTAAACTAAGCCATCCCCACATTGACAAACAATTTTTTAAAATTTTAGAAGATCAATTTTAACCCTTTGAGACCTTGCCTTCTAACCCTTCCCTGCCATTCTACCTGGCCCCTGAGCATTTCATAGGAAAATAATGGTCCCCCCACTACTTAAGCAGTACTACAGTATATCGTCCCTATAATCTCTAAACGCATAAGTCAGAAATTGGGTCATGTTTTTTGGCTCTTTCTGACCAGAATGGGTGTCCCCACCTCTTCTATAAAATGTCCCTTCAAGTCTCTAAATTTATAAGTCCGTAAGTATTTCTAGGAGGTGGGGGGACATTCATTCTCTTCCAAATAAAGTCAAAAACATCATGACCCAATTTCTGACTTACGCACTTACAGGGACAATGTAGACCTCTACGGGTGTGGACATAGTGGACATCCGGAAGGGCAGCGAGGTAGAAGGGCCATGAGGGGAGGTAGACAGGACCAAAAATAGTTTTCTTTCGGCCCAGCCTGTCTACCTCCCAGCCCGTTTTTATCTGAGAGAGAGAGAGAGAGAGAGAGAGAGAGAACGGGGTGGGGAGGAGGAGGAAGAAAGAACAGAAGCAATGAAGACCACCGGATCAATAAATAAAATAACTTCTTCCACTGTTTTTTTCAGAGAAATTATATTTGAATATTGGTCACATGTCTTATTGTGTAGTGGTGGCCTTTTTTGCACAGCTGCAATCAGTGCTTCTGTTGTCGCAGTTTCCATGTTGAAAAACTGAAGGCCAAATGAAAAAGAATTGGGAGGTAGACTGGTGGAAAATAAGCTCAGCGCTTAGACCTTCCAGCCCAGCAAGGTGACGCCTGGTGGATGAGACATAAAAAAAGCTGGGCCATGAGATCAGTGTGGCCGCGATAACTAGTTTTGTGTGTGTTAGGCCAACCGGCTGCTGGACGTGAAGGGCCGGGAGGTAGACGGGCCGGGCCGGATGTTGGCTGTGTGAGTGCCTTTAGAGCACCACAGCTTCAGCAGAGTTATGGTTTCAAAGGGTTAAAGACACGTAAAGTCAATGTGTACGAGACTACATCTTTACACATCAACAGTAACAACACAGGAAACATCATAAATGATATTTCCAAATCCATACATTCACTGCATTACTTAAGAAGGCAGGAGCAGATGGATCACTCTGAAAATATTCATTAGAATAATTATGAAGAGAATAAGAAATAAGATATTACTAGAAGTAACAGACTAGCAGTGTGGCTCATTGTTCATGGAAAGGATCAGTCAATATAATTAAAAGAAAACCTCTGAAATGTCAAAAGAATGCATTATCAATTTCACCAAAGCATTTGGTGGCATCAGACATGAAGAATCAATTTCTCCTTTTGTACAATTGAAGATAGACGCGACAGCAGCAAGCAATAGCTGATACAAGAAATATAGTGGGAACACAAAGCTATCATTAAGAACAATGCAGAAAAAGGCAATCTGAAAGAAATAAAAGGGGTGTAAAACAACATTTGTATACTGTCATCCAACCCTTTCTCATGACACATGTAAATAATAATAATTAGAATTCAGGATGAAGTAGAAACTGTCATTAGTGGCCATGTCATAAATAACATAAGATATATATATGCAGTAGCAGAATGTGAAGGAAGCTTACACATCCTCACCAAAATTGTACAAAAAGAAAGCAGGATAAGGAGAATTCAACAATACTAACAACAACAACAACAACAACAACAACAAACCAGAGATGGATTTTAGAAGAAACATGTACATTCAATGTACGAGAAAAGCAAATGAGGCGAGAAGACAAAATTAAATAAACGGGGCTTTCCGAAGTAATAATCTTAAATACTAGAAGTAACATGCACATGAAGGCACAAATCATACAGGCAAAGGTCTGATTTCAATGGGAAGCTATTGCTTAAAAGAAGTGAAAGAATGTTGTGGGTTTAAATTGTTTGGAAATGAAATTCGGACAAAAATATAATGGGCAGGACAAAAGCAAAAGGGATACAGCTCTTAAGAAGAAAATTAAAAGTTCTATGGAAAAACAGGAAAAAATAAAGAAAATAAAACATTCTCACACAAAACAAGGAGATACAAAGAGGTCGTTAGTAAACTAAATAGGTAAACAATGGCGAACATTTTTCTGCTATCTAAAAAAAGTAATGAGAAGAGAGAAAATGGATATCTAGTCACAACTGGAAAATAAAATGGAAAAAAGGAAAAATAGGAAATATTGGAGGGGATGGCATCATGGATGGGAATAGAGAATGTTAACAATCTGATAAAAAGTCTTTGATCGAAAAATCTGGTAGGGCATGACCATCAACGCCAACTGCTGACACACCAGATGATGATGAATGTGTACAATTCTTTGCTCATTTTTCACAAACAATTTCAACTTTTTTATCTGTTTTCATTAAATTGAAAAGTAGACTTAAAATAATATAAGTAAATTTACATTGCATCTCAAATAATTGAACCTGAAAACGGTTATGTTTTGAAAAAAAAGGGGGGATACTAGCGTGCAATATCAATCCGGGATGGGGGTGTGTAAAGTAATCCCTGATAATGGAAAAGATAAAGAAAAAGGAACGTATAATGCTTAAAAATGGCAGGATGATATTTAATGGAAAAAACAATATTAAAAAGGAACATCAAGAAGACTGGGTTTTTCTGGACATATCACTTTTACGGTTTAAATATGTCTCGCTGTACTTTAAAAAAGTGTGTAGTTATAAAGAAAATGGGACGAAAAACACCAAAAGTAATAATGCACTTTTTTGTGTGAAATGCATGAGCAACACGTACATCTCTCTAAAGACTGATATCCTATTTCTATGCCAAGCCTAGTTGACACTGATGGTAGCTGAATAATAGTCATGGAAATGTGCATAAAATGACATATCATTAACACTTTGGAAACTACTTTTGGCAATGAATATGTATGAAATCTCTTCAGTAATGTTGTGCAGCTAACATCCACATGTACAAATTCTACATTCTGAATAAGGTAAAAATGTGTGAATTTAAACTGTTT
>JAOYNN010245414.1:0-16126 GCA_025770095.1 Goniobranchus kuniei
AAACCAAAACAACAACAACAACAACAACAACAAAACACCCCCAACCCCCTCCCCCCCAAAAAAACAACAACAAAAAACAACAAAGAAACAAACAAACAACAAAACAAAACAAACAAAAAACGCAAAACAAATACACACAGCAGCAACAACAACAATAACAACAACAACAACTAAAACAACAACTAAAACTAAAACTACAACTACAACAACAATAACTAATGCAAACACCCCATCATTTTTTAAAACTAAATTGTAATGCAAATCTCTTTTAATGCATCACTTTAACTTTTTGTTTGAAAATATGAAGGCGTCATTTTGATATTTATTTTTTTTAATCATTCTCTATGTTTCTGGAAATGAAACCAAAGGATACCTACCCTCTCTGATAAAAAAGTTTGTTACCAAAGTATGTGATTTTGTTTTAATTAGGGGGTTGCTGTTTGTTGCTTCGTCGTTTGTTTTTGTGGTTTTTGTTTGTATGTTTGTTTCTATTTGTTTCTGTTGGGTAATTTGTTTGTTGGTTGGTTGTTGTTTTTTCTTGCTTTGCATTTTTGGGTTTGTTCGTTTGTTTTGATTTGTTTTGAGTTTGTTTTTTGGTTCTGTTTTATGTTTTTGTTGTCCTGCCCCCACCACACACACACACTCACACACACACACATATTATCCAGTCTCAGTGCGTAGCGGCTTTAAACCATTCCAACTTACAACTTGGTTGACTTCATTGCATAAGGTTTACTTTACGCTAAGCGTTCCTAGCGACGATGGAAAAACAAATGGCGGACGTGGACATTTTTGATGACGTATTTCTCCCATTTTTCCTTCTTTGGAGCAGGACGCCTCAGCAATTTCGGTGATCTTTGTCGTCAGCTGTTTCCATTGCTGGCGGTTCTGGGCAATGGATCTTAGATGTTCAAGATCTTCCACTGTTTTGAGCTTCAGGGCAGGATCAATTTGGAATTGATGTAGGATTGTGCCAATTGATGTGATTGGTCTTCCTCTTAATTTGCTTTCAAATTTTGTTGAGTTGCATGGCTTTGTTAACGGGAATATTTATGTTTTGTCTAAGGATATGTCCAAAAAGGCGCCAGTGACTTTGAGTAATAAAGATGGAGAGAGGTTTTTCGTTGCATTTCTTGTATAAGGATTTGTTGGAAATTTTAGTGGGGCAGCAGATGTTAAGGTTTTGTCAGAGTTGTTTTCGATGGAAGGCATCCAGTTTTTCCGATTCCGTCTGCGTCAGTGCCCATGTGCCGCAGTTGTAGGTGAGGATGGATTTTACTAGTGCTTGGTACAATTTTATTCTCACATTTACTTTCAATTTTTCCCCTCGTATCCAAAGGCTCTTAAATTTGTTAAGAGCGGTAATCGACAGTTGTTTTCGTCTTTTTACATCTTCTGCATCGCCGATAAGAGAGCCTACTTTTTGTTATTTTCCAGGCTGTTTCTTCTCTGCTGACGGATGTTAATTCTGTGGTTTCAATATTCACTATAAGATTGAATTCTTGCAAGACTTTCTGAACTTTATTAACATCAATGTATTCAAGACCTACAAAGTCTACGTCATAGGCGTATGCGATTTCTCTTGGTATCGTTTCTTTGAGTGGCGATTTTGGGTCTCCTATTGCAGTTCGTACTTCTTTGAGGGCGTGCTCGAGGTATACTATGAAGAGGACAGGGCTGAGTCCATCTCCTTGGGGTGTTCCGACATTGCTGGTAAATGGAGCCTTCATATCTGCTTGGTTTACTCTGGTGTTCATGATGGTGTTACTAAGGAGAAATTGAACCAGTTGTAGTTCATCCTCATTGATTATATTTCCTAGAACTTTTGAGTAATAAATGTCGGTCAATAGTGTCAAATGCTGCAGACATGACGATTCCTGTGACCTTGATATTGCCGTTTTCAGTGTTTGTTTTGGCAGACAGCCATTTGTGGGCCCACATGACATCTGATGTGCTCCTTCCTGGTGTAATTGACTTGAGAAGACAATTTTATCCTTATCTTTCTTTTGATTTTGTCTCCTCTAATACAGAAGTGCATTATTTTATTTAGAGCAATGGTGGACAGTTGTCGTCTGCTTTATAACTCTTCTTGATCACCTATGTGTGACCCAACTTTCTTTGTCAAGATTAGCACTGACTTATTCTTTCAAGGGAAAGATAGGACTGTGCTTTTTGTAGTATCAAATTGTATAGTACTTTCTCATGTAGCACACAAAGACTATCTTTGCTCTTTGACAGTTGCAAAAAAGGAAATTGATTAAAAAAAAATGTTGTCCCTGGTCATGTATTTCTTTTCTTCTTATTCAGAGTTGTTGATTAGTTTTAATTATGATGCACCTGTAAATAATCTTTAATACTACATAACTACCAGTGCTTATGATACTTGGGGAGAAAAAATAGAGGGAAGAAATATAACTCTCACTCAACATATCCTTGAATATTCCCCAAAGTCATGTTTTCAGAGGCTGAGATCAAAATTGGATTGCTTTAAATACACAGAAAAATCTGTCTTCATTCATCATTATGCGAATAACTGTATCAGTAGGAGGTTGTCACGATAGCAACCCTTGTCATCTCTACTTGAGGATTTCTCTTTGTTTTGTTGCCACAGTTGCAATGGTGGCATTCCTGTGCCATATTACTATCATTCACCAACAGTGTTGAATGATGGCTGCTAGTAAAATTGTGAACTCTGTTTATGATTAACCCTTTCTCCTATCCTGATCAATGGACAGTTAAAAAGGCCGCTTCCAGTGTCCGTCAACTTTCTTAGCATTCTGACCTGGAATTGTTGTCAGTTTTTCAACTGTAATTGTATATCATTTCATACAAAATCAAGGTATTTCACAATCAGTGAAAATGTTCCATATGCTAAGATCAGAAACAGTGATAATGAGAATTTTCAATTTTATCTAATGTGTTAAAAAAAAAAAAGGCTTTAGCAAATTAATTTTCAATTTGCATATTGTTCATCTCAACAATGCATTAATTTTTTTGTTTAAGAACAAAACTCTGGAAGTTATAATTTATTTTAAGATGTAGTTTTTGGTGGTTTTCTGAGCTCATCCCATGAAAAAAGGCAATGAGTTAAATGTCATTGGAATGAATTTAATCAATTCAGTGATATGATTCATTCTTTCCATATCCGTAGGTCAATCAGTGTCAACTGTAGGAGAAGAAATCCATTTTAACCCACGCCTATCCAAGCCAAAAAGTGAATTCATAGAGATCATGGGGAAACTTCAACTTCCATATCCCAAACAAATTGGTAATTTTGTTTTTCTGTATCCAGGAATTTTTTTTTTCAGGCTATTGGGGTGTTTGTATTAAGGGTATTTCTGAAAGTCCAAGTATTAAGGATATTTCTGGAAGTCCATGTTTTAAGGGTATTCTTGAAAGTCCATGTATTCAGGGTAGTTCTGAAAGTCCATGTATTAAGGTTCTGAAAGTCCATTTATTAAGGGTATTTATGAAAGTCCTTGTATTAAGAGGATTTATCAAAGTCCATCATGTATTAAGGTTATTTCTGAAAGTCCATTTATAAAGGATATTTATGAAAGTTCTTGTATTAAGAAGATTTATCAAAGTCCATGTATCAAGGGTATTTATGAAAGTCCATGTATCAAGGGTAATTATGAAAGAAAATGTATTAAGGGAATTTATGAAAGTGCATGTTTTAAGGGTATTTATGACAGTCCATATATCAAGGGGATTTATAAAAGTCGATGTATTAAAGGTATTTATGAAAGTCCATGTATTAAGGGTATTTTATGAAAGAATGTATTAAGGGCATTTATGAAAGCATCATGTGTTTCAATGGAAGGTATTTGTTAAAGCTTTTTTATAAGATTGTGAGAATTATTCGCTTCACCTTTCACCTTTTTCAGTTATATCCAAACTGTTAAGAAAAGTGATAGATACTTAGAAGTTCAAGATTGATTGGGATGAAAATGTATTTAACACTTTCATTGCCAAATTCGACTGAGGTTGAATGTACGGTGCATACCGTTCGTTGCTACATTTGACTAAAGTCGAATCTCAAGCTTCTCCGATAATAAATGCAATATACAAAAACTACAACACAATAGAAAATTACGGGGGTCATTTCCCTTGTCTCAACAGATGTTCAGCCTGCTCTATGAATTTTTTCACTCCTCGTTGACCCATATTTTGCTATATATGTGGCTTGTTTATTATGATTTTCTGCTTTCACTTTAAAAAGCCATCATTGCTTTGCTTTGGGTGATGATGACATTTATCGCCATGATTCTGGCTCAGATAGTGGGTCTAGATTTAGTGGTTAGGATTCCCTCAGATGAAAATCTACCGAACAGGATTACCGAAGTTAGATAGAGATCTATATCTAGAGTAAGAAAACAATGACTCGACGTAATGGGCATGGCACATCGCCAGCTGAAGTGAGTACTGACTTGGATAGGTCTTCTGACATTCACAAACCCTTCAATTGGGAGTATTTTACTTACTTAGAAGGAGAAGAGACATGAAAACTCATTGAGTGGATGATAGAGTTAATAGAGACAATGTAGGTATTATTTTGCTCTACTGGTTTATCGTTCATGACGGTCAGACAATATCGTACATTTTCACATGTGTCTTGCACGTTTTACTTCTTATAGGTAAAAGAATAAAACACAAAATACAACAGAAACTACCCTTGATACTTGAACCCTTCTCTTTTTCATTCTAATCACATTTGGATATAATAAGGGTGTTAATTTTTATTGGAGAATGACTAGAAGTAATGATCATATGTGAATTTTCCGATTTTTTTTTAGAATCCAAGATGGCGGACAGGTCATGTGACCTCATTTGCATAAATTTGTTGAATAGATTTTATGAAAATGGTCTTTAATCATCTATGAAGCAATCCTGAAAATTTCATGCATGTATGTTCAAAAGTATGTCAGTGAGAATTTTTTTCCTGAAAACACTCATTTTGTCCTATTTCAAGCAGAAGCCTTGGCAATGAAGGTTTTATTTTCAGTATGAGGGACTGGCAACGAATGTGTTAGTACAGTAGTCTCCGCCTTATAACCCAGTCCTTGGGTGACAAAGTAAACGGGTTATTAGCGGAGCTCGTTATAAGACGTGTATGAGTACATGCGAGGGAAGTAACATGTTCATACACTTAAAAAGGATTTCAGTTTTGCCCCTTAATGCGCTGAATTAACAGACGTGTCCCTGTTTCATATTACATTGTTTTAATTTTGGGTTTTGTTTGTTATTTTAATTGTTTTGTTTTGTGGGGAACTTTTCTGGTGTGATAGATTTACAGGTAGAGTGTTGGATTAGTCCCTGACCACTCACTGTGTTGATTGGCCGATGTTAAACTAATGGTAATTGGCTACAATGAAAACACAAAGAGTCCACCAATCATTTACATTTTATGACAATCCCTTTCAAATCATACATTATTTTGGCTAACTCAAAACACGATGGCGAGCATCTTCCTCTGTGTCTCCCACACTTGGTGACAGACAGCTCAGTGTCCATGCCATCCATGACTTATTCTTGCATCATGAATTGTCATGGGAGTGTCTACACCAAGCGTTGCTCAATGAGCAATAAGCGCTCACCGTTTACTTAAAGGTGCCTGTGCTTTGATCTGGTTGACCAGGTGACCAAGGTGTGATAGTATTAGTAAAGGGCATTTAGTTTTATTGCATTTGTGAGCCGCTTGTGTTTCTGGGGACAGTGAGATGCCATTGGCTTGTCTAGATGCGCTCTATTACTTGTGAAATCTTAAAAAAGAATTATTTTCAAGTTACCTGCTCATTGGAAAAATCGGGTTATTAATAGAGGTTGTGTCCGGGATGCGGGTTATAAGAGGAGTGTTTTAAGTATCGGTAGGAAAAATTCTGTTTCATGAAAACAGCAGGATATTATGCGAAGTGGGTTATAAGGCGGCGGGTTTTTAGACAATGACTACTGTACAACAAAATTAAAGATGTGTTGGGAATTTTTGTTTTGGTAAATTCTTAGCAAGCTTAATTTTCTGTTGATACTGTAAAATTGTTTTATGTTGTCGTTTTATTTCTCCATTTATTTTTCTTTTGATGCATTTGAAAAGACTTTCTGTGTTTCCAATCTGTCCAAACAATCCTAAATTCAATCTTGAACTTTGAAATGATCAACTCAGGTAAATGTGAAATGTAAGATATTTTGTTTCAGAAATAAAGACTAACTATTGATAAGTACAATGAACTCTCTAACCAAAAGTCACTGATTTTCTTGTGTTCTCTTTCCAGACAAAGCTGTGCCTGCCAACATGGTGTGTGGTATGTTTTAAGCTGAACCTCCCAAACATATCAGTTGTCATGGATAGTAAAGACAAGATAATGTGCCCATTAAAAAATCCATTGTTGATATTATGTTATAAGAATAATAGTGAATGAATGTGACAAGTTCAATGATGTCATCAGGTTTTGGGTTTTGCTTTGTTAAAAATGCTTGAGGTGCTTATGAATACTAGATGAAATCCTTGTTGTTAATGTGGTGACATATCTTATTCTTTGTGTAATCTAAAATCAATTCAAAACTTTGTTTTAATCCCCATGTGGGACCTGGGACCTCTCCAGCTGGGGAGAGGAGCAGAATTGGCCCACTGCCTGCTGTCCAGGTATGTTGTAGAAGGCGACCAAGGCAGCTCTTGCCCTCACTGACTTGTACGAGGTATGGTTAAGAGAGAGCTTCTCTCATCTGTCTTCTTCTGTCAGGCTCTCTTTTGTGTCCGCAGAGGGGAAGTTTTGCTGGTGGAGGAAACTTGACATTATTCAGTTGCCACCCCCCCCCCATTCATGTGCATTTCATGACATAAAAATACTAATGGGGTCACTTGCTGTCTAGATGCACCGAGTACTTTTGTACACAAAAGTTATCGCTTGCACTGTTTGGGGCTTGATGGCCATTGTTAGATAATTTTGTGTGTGTGTGTGTGTGATTCATCTCTGTTTTAGTTGCATTATATTGCTGTTCATATTTTTTAGAGAGATGAATTTTTTTGTGTCTGTAAATCATCTCTTCTTGTACCCTTTAGTTATTTTGTTATTTTAAATGTCTGCTTCCCCTTGTAGCAATGTCTTTTCCTCATCTGAAAATCTTTCCTACTACTTCTTTCTGTTACTTTAAACTAGTATTTCGTCTTGCTTTTTCCATGGGCGCTGAGATGACCTTTACAGTTGAACTGAGCCCTAAAAACCCCAAATAAATAAATAAAATAAATACTTTGTTTTAATGTCCAAAGGATAAGTGCCTTTTGGGGATTCTTTTAAAAAAGATTGATTTACAATAGGCTTTACAACTCCTTTAAAATGATGATCCGCCATGACGACTTGAAAAATGGAATAAAGAGGTTTACAATGGGATATTTCAGTTGCCAGAATAAACTGAATATCTTTGTGAGGTATACATGGAAGGGACCACCAAATTGAATTTTTCTGTTATTGTCTTTATATGTTATATATATTATCCTTGTTTTTTAAATTCTTTTTCCTTTAGTTTAAACAATTAATGTATGCTCCACAATATGTTTTTTTTAAGGGTTCAATGCGCAACCATGTCTTAGCTGAGAGAATCATCACTTAGTAGTCAAGGCGTTCGACCTGTAAACGCGAGATTCTGAGCTTGAATCCAGGCTGTGCTATAGTGCTGTTTATTCCTTAGGTCCGGCTTGATACACACATTTCCTGACCCCACTCATATCTGGCCATAGGCAGAGGAAGATCTTATCAGTATGCTAGAGCAAGTACGCCTGTGAAATGGCTGCATCTCTGTATACTCCATGAAGTTGAGAAGGTATTTGGTTGGAAAAATGCCTGTCCGGAACTTCGAGCACATAGTGGATTTAGCGCTTTATAAAAGCTCTGCAATGAATTCCAAATGAATCTTTCCAATTTTTTCTCCAAGGCACAAATGCTGGTGCAGATCTTGAACTCTATCTCTGAAAATAAAACAATTTGAAGAACTTGAGACATTTTTCCCTCGGTAGGTTATTGATCCTGTAATCTGCTGTAGTTTGTGACATTGATATTGATCAAGCTTTGAATTCCAATGAAGCAGAAGATAAAAAGAGAAAAGGCAGTGTCATGACTGTAGGGGGTCAAAGGCTTTGATGTGTTGAATGTGAGGGATTCGAAAATCAGAAACATTGATTGTCTTCTATGAAGATGTGGCATTGTCATGCTCAGTAAAAGTTTACTATACTGCTCTGCCGTATACTTTGCTATCCATAAGCATGCAAGAGAGAAAAATTAATTATCCAATCCAGATTACTTTAATGTCATCAGTCTCATTTAATGGAAATGTAGTTTAAAGAGTGAAAATGTTTGCTCAATGTTTTTAAGTGTGAAATATTTATCTTCTCACTATTCAGCAGGGTTTATGTATGTGTGTTATTCCAGAGATATGTTCAATTCATAAGGTTGATGTTTGACATTAATGACTTTGTGGATGTAAAGAAAAACTGAAGAAAATAAAGAGAAGAAAATATTGTTAATCCATTGACTGCTTCAATGCTGAAGGTATTAATCATGTTGTTGGAGGGTGAACGTTGTCCCAAGCATAAACAGTATTGATGTCTCTGCATTTGGGACACATTGGTAGGGTCTATGTATGTTTCACCTGTACCATTAATTGGACGTCCCAGTGTATTAACTGTTTTAACAAAAATATTTATAATGAATGTCAATATTTGCTAACACAGAACTGTATCTATTCATTCAGGTAATTTTTGAATTCCTTTTCACAATTTGGTTTGAAATGGTTTCAAGCCCATTTCTAATGCCACATGAAAATGAATGCATGTAGTATTTTTGAAATTTTTTTCTTTTTTGGCTTTGTGTAGTTTTTTCTGAATGTAATCAATTTCTTTGGACCGTAGGACAGGTGTTTTTTTTATGTCCCATTTCTTAATTCTTTTCATCTACCAATACATTGATCTCCCCACAAGAGACTGGTCCACAGTTGAAAGTTAAAAAATCAGTCTGGTAAACAGACTTTCTCTTAGGGGAGGATAAGGGGAGTAGACTACACATATAAAATATCTTTCCTGTCGGTCTCTTAACTCGTGTGGCAGAAAATGGGTCTTGCCGTTTTTGGCTGTATTTGACTAGAATGAGTGTCCCCCAACTCCTCTATTAATATCCATAGACTCACATTTTATGGACTTCCAGGGACAATCTATAGAGGAGGTGGGGGATACCCATTCCAGTACAAAAAAAAAAAGAAATCCAAAAACATAACGATCCAATTTCTGACCTATGTGTTTCGAGATTTACTGGAACGATATACATGATCTTCTCTCCTCAGGTGTTTGTGGTTAATATTCAAGGTTTCATTGCAAAAGCATACGTTGCAAGTGCATGGTGACCCACAAAGTTCACCACATGACTGACCAATGTTCACAGTATTCTTATTGATTTACTAAAAAGACTGGAAACTTTTTTTCTTGATAATAATGAACAAAGTATTCAGACAATCACTTTTCGAAGCACACAGAGGTAATGGGAGGCACCTATTATCCTCTTGGACATAGCATAAGCTGATCTTTTCACAGTTGACACTGGTACTTGCCAATTCATTGGACTGGTTAGTATCTAGTCATTGTATGGGAAATCCAAATAGGTACACAGGTCACCAATTGCATTAGCAGACGACGTGCTGCCACTAAATCGTACGACTTTATGAAAGGTAAGCATACTTCTTCAGGGAACAGACAGTCATTCTATTTTTTAACTCCACATAAAGAATTAACTTTGGACAGATTGAAATGATCATTGGAGGATTTGGTCTAGTGAACAGGTTGCTTCTTTGGTAGATCGTGACTGTTGGGGCTGATCTCTTAGAGATGATATTTTAAGAGAAAACTACCTTTGCACAGGAAGAGCGGCCTATAAGGTGACCAACTTCTTATGTGGAAACCACTATATCATTGCTGTCATGATAAGATCGGACAAGCGACATTTTTTTTGAAATTGCTTTTATTCCTTAAATGCATTCTTTAAACAATGCTCTATCGATTAAAAGTAGTCAAAGTTGAATTATATGCATAAAATTATGAGATATATGACTGTATAAAAATCAACTAAATCCATGGTGTCATGATAAGATCCACTAACAGCCTAGCTGGTGCTTATTCGAGCTTATCATGACGCCAGCCACGCTACCGATGTATGTTAGTTGACCAAGCGGCAGCGCGTTCCTTTTGTTGTTTGTCAAATGACGACGGGTCAATCAAGGTGGCGGGTTGTCTACTCATCAATGGGCGATATAATTTTATATGTGTTCGCTTGGCAAAAATTAATGAATAAACTTTTGTTGTGATTTGTCACCTATTCTGTCTTTTATTTCCGCGTGATTCATTCACAAGTTGAACATCTTGACTGACTAGACTTGAGACCTCCTTTCCTTAAAGCCGAAAGTTTATTTATATTATTTGCTTGAACTAGATTGCGAGGATACCTTTTGTTAATAGAATTAACAGTAAATATCTGACAATTGTTGAAAAGACTTCGCTATTGTGTAATGTGTTACATTGTAGAATATGTCAAAGTTGGCAGTTTACATTGTATTTCCAATTCTTATATAACTGACGTTACCAACGTGAAAAGATTACGGCCATAGCGGTTTCATCTTACAATTGTTATAGGATAGATAGCCTTAATCATATCCATATCATGATTCACTCAATGAGCATAAAACAGAAGTGCGAAAATAATATTCGTCACTTTGCTAATATTTGAAAAGTTGTGTTTCTCGGGCTTTCACTCTTATCTCAAACATGGATAGAAATAGCAGAGCTACAAGAATACCCCAAACGTCCACAACACCGATCAGAAAAGACAACAACATTTGAACCCTGTGTCAGAAGCTGATCTCTAAACTAATATGGCTGTGTAGAGTAGATGTCATGGAGGAAATTCTTCACAGTCGTACATAGAACAACTTGTTTTGTCTTGATTAGCATGGGTGCTGCGGGCCCAAAGAGCCCTTGGCAGCGTGGAACAGACCTAACAATACTTCACATTGTTTCTCCACTGGTGGTAAAAAGATTAAAGGTAGCAGACTTTTGCAGCTGCCCACTGTCCTCATAAAAGCAATTCTCTGGGGTCAGACTTCTACAACTGATTCAACTTAGATTTGTTTGAAGACCAACTCTCTTATTCTCCACAAAACAGATAGTCCAGTGGTGCAAAAACAATCCTGAACATATCTTATTCCTACTGGAGTAGAGGAAAGGCCTCTTTCTTTCCTTTTGGATACCTCATAAATCGCTGTATCCCCAAAATTTAAGTTGCCTCTCAGAAATATCTTAAATTTGAACCTCCTGCAGCCCCAGGTGATGAGAAATCGTTTCCTGCCATGACAGAGTCTCTTGACTATTCCAACTCGGCAAGTTAAAAACCATTATGTTCAAGAAATAGAAGAAAAAATTTGAGTACAGAAAAAGAAAGACTTAGACACAATTGATGGAAACAGAGTGCTATGAAGCAATGTCGTGAACTTGGTCAGGAGTATGAAAGAAGAAACGGGGGATTGGTGAATGTCTGATATGTGGGACAACTATAACATCGTACATTAAGACAAAAACAGTGCTCTTCTTTTTAGGAGCTTTATCGTTCCCAAATTTTCAAATGTGTATTGAGTCATTATTGGGTGAGAAAAAAAACCCAACTTATTATGGACTAGTGGATCAATTGAATGCAAAACGCAGGAGAGGAAAAGGAAATCAAAGGAGTAGAGGGTATTCGCCCTAGGAAAATGGTAGGAGATGTGCATACCTTCAAGTATTCAACAGACTGCTATGGAACAAGATTCCTCTGAGATACAAACTCATATTAAATCAGAATACAAGGACATTTACCTTCCTAGACAATTTGAGAAATGACAACCTGACACACGATTACAATTCCCAACAGAAGACTAAAAATTCCAACAACAAAGTTTCAACACCTTCAAGAACTAAATGCAGTCATTGGCAAAGATTATCATGCATTGATCAGCATTTATATTAGTACTTCAGTTCAATGACTGCAATTGTTTTAACATTAATATGTTTATCATCCTGGTGCCATTCCTTTCTTTGTTTTCGTGTGTTAGATTCGTTTGTCATCTTTAAAAAAAATTCGTATGTGTTCCCGTTCATTGCTTGGCCCGCTTTGTATGAGTAATTGCCACCGACACCCTCATTTTTGTCTTCTTGCCACAAACACATTGTAATAATTTGCAGTTAATTGATAAGCATGAGATGAAGTGATTCTATGGGATTTGACAGTGGCAAATGTTTATTCATTAATTTAGTAATTATTTCTTTATTCATCCATACACATGTATGAATTTACTCATCTCTTTATTCTCCTCCTCCTCCTCCTCCTCCTCCTCCTCCTCATCATCATCATCATTTTAACTTTCATTTATTTATGCATTACATGTTGCCCTTCCTTTCATTAGATCACAAAATAGTGATAAATGACAGAACATGTCTAATACCAAAGTTTTTGACATGGACGACATTAAAATTAAATCAAAACCTTACCTTTATCTCTACTTTGATTTAAATTGTAGGACCATTCGGAAGTAATAATACAGCAACAAATTAAAAATAAAATTTTTTAAAAAGCATTCAGACCCCCTGTTGTGTGTATGGGGCAGCGGTAGGTGTTTTGAAGAGAAGTCTAATCATTTTTCATTATTCTTTCATCTCTGTACTAAATACATCGACTTCAAAACACCCGGCGAAAGGGAAAAGTATCATCTTTACATCTCAATCTTCCATATAAATCCAAGCAGCAGTCTAAAAGCGATGTGATAAGGCCAAACAACGACCAGCGATGGCTGTTATTCGATCTTATTACAACATGAAAATCAGACGACTGCATTCGAAATTTGAAAATCAGTTCCTGCCGGAGACTTGCTTATTTTATAAAATTATGAATAAATCGGTTTTTTCCTTCTCCTGAAAAATCTGGTGTTATGTAGTTAGTCAGTCTTATCATGACAGCAATGATATATATTCAGCATTAATAAAAGTTTGTGTTATTTTTAGTGTCCTTACATTAAGTGCATCTGGCAATCTGAGTGGAATTCATTTACAAATTGCTTGAAATAATGTATTCTTGTTTTTAAGATGAAGTTATTAGAAGCTTTACATTCCCATGGAACAATAAATTTCCCTGGCCACTCTAAACTTTGTCAATGACCTTGAGTGTTGGTTTTTTTGGTAGTTTGAGTCTAAGATTGGTAGATTGTGACTGTTGGGACTGTCTCTTAAAAGTGATATTTCTTTAACACAGGAAGAGCAGTCTATAAGATGACCAACCGCTGATGTGGGAACCACTGTTCACTTAGGAGAGTCCGTACAAGTTGTATTTTATTAGTTGCAGTGTCCTTACATAAAACACACATGACATTCTGAATTGTTATTCATTTACAAATTGCTTAAAGTAATATATTCCTGTGTTAAGAATGAAATATTAGAAGCTTTACATTCACATGAAAAAATCAATTTTCCTGGCCACTGTAAACATTGTCAATGACCATGAGTGTTTTTGTTTGGTAGTGTGAGTCTTAATAAGAGTTTTTGTTACCAGGGAGTTTTATGTATGATGATGTAAATTACTTCAAATTAATTCCTATACTATTTGAAGCTTTGAGCAATATTACAATGCAGTAGAATCCACTTAAGCTTTGGAGCGATCAAGGTATTTTATCTCAACCAAGCTATATCTTAACCATTTCCAAGGCACACTACCATTTATTCAAAATGAGAGATGGATAAAAGTCCTGTGACTTAGATCTACTCTGGTGAGACTTTGCTACCTTCACTTACCACAAGGGAAGAGGAGAGGAGAGAAGGGATGGATGGTAAGGGAGAATCCCGGGTAAGAAACGGCCTTTCAAACATGCAAATCCCAACCACCCACTGATTATTTGGGTGGTGGTTCATGGACAAGGAAGGCCACAATGACTACGAAAAGTTTCTTTTAAGTGGTCGGGGAGTAATTCACTGTTTATTTTAACAGAATTTAGATTAGTAGGAGTATAAAGAGGGAGAAATCGGGACCAGATAAATGGCTTATCTTAAATGAGATTTTATCTTAAGTGAGTTTATCTTAAGTGGATTATACATAGCCCTGTTAGCTTTTAAGTTAACTGATTTGTTGCTAAATTCTGGATTTGATTGATGCTTAATAAAACACTCCATATAATTTGCATTCTAATCCAAAAAACATTATGGATTTTTTAGGGTGAAGAATAATGCTAATTAGAATATAATGACATTTTGGTTAGTGACTACATTATTGCATTTTAACATAACTTTTTAGTATGGTGTTTGAAGTACAGGAGTATCAATAGTGGAAAACAGAAACTTATCACTTTAAAAAACCTGTCACATTTCTGCTATGTTGGTCACTTTTTTAGAAGTCCAATCATTTATGTCAACTTTTGATGTTGGCTAGTTTATGTTAATTTACTAAACTATTTAGTGGCAAAGGGCTCAGATGGTCACCAATATGACATTGCAATTCAATGAAGGAATAAAATACAAGTAAGTCATTAAAACAAGATCATAACAAAGGTTTTCTGCTTGTCATTATCAAGTTTTAGAAATCTTCATCTAGTCAACTTCATTTGAAACATCTTTAGAATTTTATTGTACTTCTTATAGGGTTATAAACACTTGATAAGCATTTCTAACATTAAATGTCTTTTCACACATCTGAAGCCAAGTTTCAAAGTAGTTTTCTTTTTAAATTACATGACTTTTTAAAACAGAGGATCACAAGACTTCCAGATTTACAAAGTTTTCAATCTCATCCCACTGATGTCTTTGTAGGCCCTCACCTTTGGTAACCTTGTAGAATTTATAACTATTATGGATTAATGCTGATCCAACCTGATCTGCAGGCTAACAAAACTATTTTTACCTTTATAAGCCTACGGGTCTATGTTTGAACCAAGCTGCCAACAGAATGGTTTCACATAAATTGGAGGTTTAGAGTAAGTACCGGTACAAAACATGGCGCAAAACTGCCATTTGAGAGAGGTTGGCATGCCATCTATATCAGTGGATTTCATTTGATTTTAACAACAGTACCCTAGCTTTGAAAATGTCAGACTAAAGTGATCTAGCTAATTTGTTTTCAATGTATGTCTTGCTTCTAGATCTGGATAAAAATAAATATAATAACCCGAAAACGAAATGTAGAGCAATATATGAATGAAACACTGGCATCTAGAAAAGGACTGGGTGCGCTTTACCAATATTTTATGCGAACTGTGATATCCTTATCATTTCAGCATAGAAGAAGTCAAATTCTGCTCAAATCTGTACCTAATACTAATAGGAGATTGCTTGTTTCAAAAATGCAATCAGATTATACATTAAATCCTCAAAAGGATATTGGCACTGGAAAATGAACCTTACTTAGCCTGTAATGTTAATGTCCATCATCAATACACCTACAAGGTGCAAGATGAATCTCTGAATCTGAATCTTCCGATCTATGTCTCCTTCTCGTAGAAGATTTTGACATTTGTGTGTTGTGCTTCTGAAGTACCAGTAGCCAACACTGCTCTGCGAGGGGAAAAGGCTCTGGAAGGACTCTAATGAGGCTGATAATGAAGTTCCCCTCGGTAGAGCGTTCCAATCAACTACTGTTCTGGGGTAAAATGTGAATTTTCTAAAGTCCTGATTCATCTGAGGTTGAATGAAGCTGCTGTTGTGGGATGTTCTTGTTGTTCTACCTGGACGTTGACGGCCTTAGTTTGATATTGCCATGAGGTCCTTTTTAATTTTATACAACATTGTCAGTCTCGTATTTCTTCTTGTTCTTGACTGCAGGGATTGCCCCTCCAGGTCTTCAATCATTTTACTGACACAGCAGTGCCTTGGTAATTTCCGGTTGTAAAGCGCGCTCCTCTTCTTTGTACCATTTTGGTGTATTTGTCATTTCTGCTTCGGTTTTCGGTTTCCAAACAGTAGAGGCATGCATGTATGATGGGATGAAACGTTACATAAAGTTGGCAAATCACACTTTCTTCTTCTTCTTCTTCTTCTTCTTCTTCTTCTTCTTCTTCTTCTTCTTCTTCTTCTTCTTCTTCTTCT
>JAOYNN010245415.1:0-10472 GCA_025770095.1 Goniobranchus kuniei
CACAAACTAAGCTAACAAACAAATCAAACAAATTCAATGCTGTGCAACAGTAATTGTGGTAGATCTAGTTCTATGTTTTACATTATTTCTTCATCTTCTATATCCTAGATCTAGGTTGATCATCACCGTTTGGTTGTTGTGAGCAGTTAGTCTTGATGAGATCCGATCTATTTCAATATCTAGATCTAGATCGGATCTTGGACACTAGCATTACTATTACTGGCAAAATGTCTCGACTTCGGAGGGTTGCTATTACACTAAAGAAGCAAAGAATATAAAGAACAGAAATTCAGAGAAGACAGCATTGTGTTACATATAACTACAAAGAATCAGAGGAAACAACGTTGTGTTACGTAACGGCAAAGAATCAGAGAAGATGGCATTGTGTTACGTAACGGCAAAGAATCAGAGAAGACAGCATTGTGTTACATAACGGCAAAGAATCAGAGAAGACAGCATTGCGTTACATATAACTGCAAAGAATCAGAGGAGACAACGTTGTGTTACGTAACGGCAAAGAATCAGAGAAGACAGCATTGTGTTACGCAACGGCAAAGAATCAGAGAAGACAGCATTGTGTTACATAACGGCAAAGAATCAGAGAAGACAGCATTGTGTTACGTAACTGCAAAGAATCAGAGAAGACAGCATTGTGTTACGTAACGGCAAAGAATCAAAGAAAACAGTTCAGTGTTAACACAGACTAGAAAAGGATATACGTGACAGCGAGCGCTAACGTCCGTGACAACAGTGCTAACAAAAATGAAATCAGTCTCTTCGGGGCAAACACGGTAAACATGAGCACGTGGCTACGTTGGTGAATGAAAATTATGAAGATTTTAGCGAGTGTAACTCGTGCACACAGCTTGTAATGTTCGTGCTCCTTTATTCTTCTTTTATTGTACCTGGATGAAAAGTCGTTGTTAAGCCAGCGTTCGATCACAGAAAGTAGGCCTCGATGTTCAATCTAGTTAGCTCTAGTCTGTGGTGTTAAGGAACGGCAGAGAAGCAAAGCACAGCATAAAGTAACGGCTGAGAATCAGAGAACACGATGTAGTGTTAAGTAGGGCGGCTGAGAATCAGGGAAGATAACAAAGTTTTAAGTAACGGCTGAGAGTCAGTGAAGACAATAAGGTGTTAAATAACGGCTGAGAATCATAGAAGACAGTAAAGTGTTAAGTAACAGCTGAGAATCAGTGAAGACAATAAAGTGTTAAGCAAAGACTGAGAATTACAGAAGACAATAAAGTGTTAAGTAACCGCTGAGAATCAAACAAGACAATGAAATGTTAAGTAACGGCTGAGAATCAGAGAAGACAGTAAAGTGTTAAGTAATGGCTGAGAATCAGAGAAGGCAATAAAGTGTTATCTAATTGCTGAATATCAGGGAGGACAATACAGCACTAAGCAACGGCCATAGAAAACAATAAAGTATTAAGTAACGGCCAGAGAAGACAATAAAGTGTTATCTAATTGATGAATATCAATGAAGTCAATAAAGTATTCAGTAACGGCCAGAGAAAAAAATAAAGTATTAAGCGACTGCCAGAGGAGACAATAAAGTATTAAGTAACTACCAGAGAAGATAATGACGCATTAAGTAACAGCCAGAGAAGATAATAAAGTGTTAGCTATTGACTGAGAATCAGGGAAGACAATAAAGTATTAAGTAACGGCCAGAGAAGACGATAAAGTATTAAGTAACGGCCAGAGAGGATAATAACGCATTACGTAACAGCCAGAGAAGATAATAAAGTGTTAGCTATTGACTGAGAATCAGGGAAGACAACTAAGTATTAAGTAACGGCCAGAGAAGATAATAAAGTGTTAGCTATTGACTGAGAATCAAGGAAGACAATAAATTATTAATGAACGGCCAGAGAAGATAATAAAGTATGAAGTAACGGCCAGAGAAGATAATAAAGTATTTAGTAGCGACCAGAGAAGACAATAAAGTGTTATCTAACTGCTGAATATCAGGGAGACAATAAAATATTAAATAACGACCAGAGAAGATAATAAAGTGATATCTATTGACTGAGAATCAGAGAAGACAATAAAGTATTAGGTAACAAAGGCCAGAGAAGACAATAAAATATTAAGTAACGGCCAGCAAAGACAATAAAGTATTAAGGAACGGCCAGAGAAGATAATACAGTATTAAGTAACGGCCAGAGAAGGCAATAATTGTTATCTAATAGCTGAATATCAGGGAAGACAATAAATGTTAAGTAACGGCTAGAGAAGACAATAAGGTGTTATCTAATGGCTGAACATGACGGAAGACAATAAAGTACAGTGGGATTCACATAAAACAAACCCGCTTTACACGAATTTTACCCTTAACACGAACTGAATGCAAATCACCGAATTATTGTCTTCTTTACCCAATTAATGCAGTATGCTTTAACACGAACTCACTTTACACTAGGATCTTGTTAACACGGACCGAAGCCAGCGCTTCACGCGAATGTTTCCGAGTTTCTGCCTGTTCTTACGCCAACAAAGCTTCGGGCAAAGCGAACCAGGCAGCGCACACACGTTAAAAAGGCCTGGCTTAGACCTAATGTTGCATCAGCGCCTCCGTCACACAAAGGGGTTTGGGGTATTTGGTGAAGAGGCAAACTAGCGCATCCCACGACAATGTACCGTGTCATGACTAGACATACGAAGGGCCAATTACTGCACGGTGTTATGTTTCGATCTGGCGTCACTAAGCATGTGATAATATGTGTTACCTATCACCCCATTGTATGCCACCCACCTACTCCTCCCCCCTCCCCTTTCCTTTCTTTTAGGACTAGGACTACCATAGCGGATTAAGTTGATGTCGAGTTGCCAGCATTCTGCCCTCATTCACCGAAATTCGATTTAGATCAGCCAGGCTTAGATTTTGTTCAAACGTCGTAACACGAATTCTTGATAACACGAACTAATTACACTGGTCCTATGGAGTTTGTGTTATCAGAAGTCTAGTGTATTAAGAAACGGCCAGAGAAGACAATAAAGTATTAAGTAACGGCCAGTGAAGGCAATAAACTATTACGTAACCACTAGAGACGACAATAACGTGTTAAGTAATGGCTAGAGAAGGCAATAAAGTGTAGACTAATGGCTGAGAATCAGGGAAGACAATGAAGTGTTATATAATGGCTTAATATCAGAGAAGACATCAAAGTATTAAGTATCGACCAGAGAAGACAATAAAGTATTAAGTAACAGCCAGAGAAGACAGTAAAGTATTAAGTAACAGCCAGAGAAGACAATAAAGTGTTAGCTAATGGCTGAGAATCAGGGCCGACTGTATAAGTATCTCCTGAGAAGCAGAGAGGACAGTAAAGTGTTAAGTAACGGCAACTTATGAGAGAAAACAGTATAATGTCAAGAGAGATTGTGAATCAAAGGGCAATGACGTGATGAGACCAACATATGGCAATATATCTTACATATATGGCATGACAAGTTACTTTGTTTGTCTTAAACGTTCTTGGGATAGTAAATAGCATGTTCTTTCTTCCTTTTGACAAAAATATAGCGTCGAGTTTTAGAGGAGAGATCGGCTGGAAATGAGAGGATTTCCCTATCTGAGCCTACCAAAATCAACTGATAAAACAAATGTCACTGTCTGCTCTTCATCCTCACTGCATAACACAATATTTTAAGATGTCATCTAATGTCTTGTGAAAAGGCTTCCCTGTCAATTTTCAAACTTGCACGGTACTTGGCTTCAATGTTCCTATCCTGTTGTGAAATCAAGCGCGTGATCTTGATATTTCGGAGCGAATGCGTCTTTTTAGGTACTGCAAACATAATGTATCAATGTAAGTTAGAAGAAGAAGAGATGACTGAAAGAAATGGGGCAAAACCCAATCACCAAATAGCTAAAACATTAAGGCAAAGACGAGGCCATTTGCGCCCGACCGCCAAACCCTAAAGATTAGGTCTTGTGTCAGGAAGTTTGGTTTTCTTTTTTTTTTTTTTTTTTTTTGTAGATCTTGGTCACGGGATTGGAGAAATAGGATATAGAAGAAGAAATGTATTGAAAGCTTGGGACATGCCGAAACGATGGAAGTATTGACTTCCCCTCGAGGCCATTAAAGCGATAGGAGCCACACACACAAAACAACATACCCATTACGTACAGAGATGAACATACACATAAGCGTGTGTATACACACACATACACACGCACAAACAGGTTATCTGTTACCCAATTTATACGCGGATGGTGAGAAGAGATATTTCGTAAATCATTTTCTCAGGAGCTACAGTCAGACCCTACTTTGTCATGCTAAATTCGTGACCGGCTGTTCGTGGGTTCCGGAAGCCCAAAACAAAGCCAAAATTATGCCAGGGGCGTGAGTGTATTTTATAATGCAATTGATATCAAACGAGTTCTAACATGACTCGCGATGCAATTTATCCACGCTTACAAAGCAAATGATCATCCGCCTTCAAAAGGCGATCAAGTTCGATAAAAAAGGTTTCAAAGTAAATCGCCTTCTCTTGGAACTTGATCGATCATTTTGTGAAAAGCAATCAAATCCTAAGATAACCGACATCGACAGTCAACTTATCTTTCCAGTCGATCGATCATTACCCAACTCTGGAATTTCTTGTTCTTTATAGGAAAAGGGACCGACCAGGGACATGATGGTTGATCCCTTTGGGTCTGTTCCTATTTGGAGGAAACTGTACTATTTGTGGACTGCGCCAGTTACTAAATTTTGGCTTACACAGGTTCGTGTCACTTTGGCTGTAATTGCAGCTTTTACTTGATACTTTGGAGTTTGTTCTTTCTTTTTTAAGCAGATGAGAGTTACGAGTATTTGAACAAAAATGGATTCTGAGTATGTTTGTGTGTGTGTGGGGGGGGGGGGGAGTGGTGCATTATATTTCATTTTTGACCTTTCCTTTGAAATTTGTTGCTGTTGTTGTTTCGTGTTTTGCTTTTGTGTGTTATGTTGATGTTTTTTTTTTCATCCTGTTTTCTTTTTGTTTATTTATTTTGCTTTGTTTTGTTTTGTTTTGTTTCGTTCTTTGGTTGTTGTTGTTGTTGTTGTTGTTGTTGTTTTTGTTTATTTGTTTTTTGAGTGTGTGGGGTTTTTTTTCTTTTCTTTTTGGGTTTTTTGCGGTCTTCTTTTTTGCGTTTTTGTTGCCTTTGTGGTTGTGAGAGCACTAGAGGCGCCTGTAGAGGATGATACCCTTATCCAAAGTTTACATGAAATACGGGTTTTGAATTTGCAGTAAAGCTTACATTATAAATTTTAATAATCTTAAACAATATGAATAGCACTTGATGTACCGTCGCTCTATTTGGCTATTGATTGCATTAACAGATGAATAGCACGGAAAGAATTTTGTGTAATCATATATCATGGATGCAAAGGGTGCATGTCTGTTTGCTGGTGGAAGGGGCAGGTTGTATGACGAACCAGAAAATATAACAAGAAGTTGAGTGTAGGAGAATCCAATAGCTGTAATGCTCTTACTTCATTGATTTAAAATAATTCTTTTTCTCAGTTCTTTTTCCTAGCATACATTGCCGTCTACTCATATTCACTTCTCCTTCCCTTCTGTGGCGACCATGTGACCAATGAGATTGTTGGAGCTTGGACACTGGCCATTCTCTTGGAAGATTTGATCCTGTTTTTCTACTATAGACTGGTATGAATGAGGCTAAAGCAATTGAAAATGGTATTATTAATGCGATAGACTTATAGCTCCTTGTATTTTCACTGATTTGATTTCAGACTTTAAGATTATTTATGGTATGCCTAATATTTAAAGGCTAGTGCCTGTTCATGCTATTTTGAACTCTGATCTCTACCTGCCTTTCTATGTTTCTGTCTTTCGGTTAGCCCCCTTTGTTAATTGTGACGCAAAATGTCAAATGCAATGAACACAAGTTTTCATTCATGGAAGCAGTTTACGGTGAATATTTATTTGTGAATGATATAAGACACATCAGAAGAGGTTGGGAAAAGGATGAACATGATCAGAAATGAGCATATTAGAACAATTCACAGGTGAGCAGATAGGATGAATTAAAAACCTCACAAGGAATTAGAGAGCTGTCAGGACAACCACCTGTGTCATTAATAATCGAGAGGACGAGATGGAAGTCAAGTGTGTGGGCCACGTTTGTAGATGAGATGAAAGCCAAGCTCACAAAACAGGCCTTTTATTGTAGATAGAGGACAAAATAACCAACAATAATAACCAACAAATTTCTAGACAAATGTAACGAAACACCCCTCTCAATTCAAACTTTGGAAAGCAGATGGCAATTCGGGCACATTCTCATACGAAACAACAGTATTCCTGCTAATAGAGCTATGCAGTCTTTCTTGACACCATCTGGATAAAACAAACACAGAGGAAGACCTTCAACCAATATACACACCGTTATCATTAGAGACCTGAAACGCCTTCAACACCTTAAGGAACTACGGTCAAATAAAGATATAGCCATAATGAGACCAATGACACAGGACCGAGACCAATGGAAGAGATTCTTTCGGAATATCCGAGAAGCAGCCAATGCGTCCCAGTCCGATGATTAGGAAGCGGCCGCATGAAGCCAGTCAGTCAGAGGGCAAAAGACAGAACGGCCGCCACAGAGAAAGACTGAAAAGGACCATCATGATAAAGGCTGAGACCTGCTGAGACTATTTATTGGAATGTCCTCTATGACCCTGGTGATGGCAGCAGCACAGAACAAAGCTAGTTGCGATCGAAGGTCGTACTCCAATGAGACGTCTGACGTCACTGAAAAGATGTAAGAAGATGTAAGAAGAAGCAACCTTGAAAACAAAGCTAACAATAAATTCTAGATTGGGACAGTTGGGTTTTGCCCATGGGAAGAGTATATTGACAAAAGAAAGCTAAATACGATATAACCCGATAAGAAGAAACAATAACACCAATGAGAAGGTATATAGATGAGATTAAAGAAACCATAATAATTTTTAGCGCAAGAGAGAAGGGGATGATTACTTTGGGACAAAAAATCCACCATGGCTACCCCTAACCCGATAACACGAAAGAAAAAGCAGGAAAGAAGATGTTAGGTACTCTTTACACCATAAACGTCGATATAATAAATACGAAGATGTTGACTGCTTTGCAAAGATCAGTTATAACAAAGACTATACCAAACAATCTTACACTAAAACTCCACATCATAACCTGCGCAAATCACGACCTTTACTCGATTTAGACTGGAAATACACTAAGTAAGTCCGGTTTGAAGGAAACAAATGAAAGAAAGAAGAAACGCAGGCCATGATTTCAAATGTCTTTATAGTCGGTCTACATTATATTGAATCCGACTTTCAGAAACTGTTTATGTCACTTCATCTTGCAGGCGAGACCCGATGAGCGATCGCCCACCGTCTCACTGCACGCCAAGAGCACCACTTTAAGTGGGGATATCTTTTGAGTTCAATATCTTTTAAATGGTTGATCTGACAAAAAAGCCTTAAAAGAGTACAAATAGGAATAGAATAAGCATTTGCCATAGTTAGAGGTATTTTAGAACTAAAAGTAACCGCAGATGTTATAATCATGAGCCTTTATATGACTGACGGTGAAAACAAGCATTGAAAATTTAAAAATCCTAGGGATTTATAAAATGTCAGTATCTTTCGACACAATGAATACGCATATTATGTACCGTTAAATCCTAGATAGAAAAATATCAATGAAGGTGAAATGAGTCTTGTATGTTTCATTTTTTTTTTAAAGTGACATATAGATTTTACTAAAATGTCAACACCGACATACGAATTCCTTTCCCAAACGATGTCGGCATATATCAGAAAGTTAAACTAAGTTCCTTACTTTTATATCTAGATCTACCCCAGGCCTTTAAAGAAGTGTTGATTATCACACAGGAGCCAAAGAAACCTACTAAAGAAATAATCACGAAAAAATTTCGATGAGCCGATGCTAATGATAAAACATAGTTAACTGCCATCCAGCACAGATGAAACTGAATGGGAAAACAACGAGGAAAGTAGAGTGGACCTCGATTGGTGGCATGTATGCTACAGACAAACAAAGGAGAAAGCAAAATTGAGACAAACATGGAAATCAAACTTCAAAGAGCAATCATGAAATCTATTCTCGAGACTACGGTGATACATTGCAATGGACAGTGACATAAATTGAAAGGGACAAGGTCATCGATCAGAAAGAGTCCTTGACATGAAATCTGTTTTCTTGCACCACATTGGCAACTGTTCCTGTGGGCATGCAGCACTCGTATTATTTACGAGAAAATAAAAGACAAAGGTGTTATATTATCCTGTTTTAACTTTAAAAGGAAACTGTGTTGACAGTTCAATGAAAAGAGACCTCATTATCTTCATTATAAAAACCAGTTTGACGCTATCATGACAAGCCCTCGGAAAAAACCCAAAGCTAATAGTGCCAACTACTAACAGTGACCAAGTATGACCTCCATTAACCCATGATTTATCGCGGTCAGAAAAACACCTATCATACTAATGTGAATCATCTTACATTGCTTGTGAAAGAAGACATAAACTGGAATTTCTTGATTAAACAAATCACAAAATTTAAGTCAAGAAAGGCACATATTCATTTTTTAAAATTTTGTTTGTGAGATTAACTAATTGATGTCATGATAATATATTTCACAAAAATTTTACTACAAATTAGATTTCTAAGCATGGTCAAGACAACAATATGAGCTTTGCTTGTGACGAATATGGAAGTGGAAGGCTATAAGTCGTTTCCTTTACCAGTGTTTTGTAGATCTTTCTGACAACAATTTTTGGAATCTGTATATTCGTTTGAAATTCTCTATCCACGTCATGAATTTAGCAATATGAGTTAAAAGGAACCGTACATTTAAGCAGGCTTTAATTATTTCATATTGATTTGTAATTTATCAATCTACAGAAGTCAAATGTCATCGACATCGTCTGGGAATTGCTACACTTACTGAATGTATTGATGATCACCGCAGCCCACGTAGTTTTGATTATCCAGCAACACAAGTCTAATATTACCCTTATGCCTTACACTAGCATCAAGACCATACGAGCCGTGGGTCTCATTTTCCTCTTTTATCGAGCGCTAAGCTTCTTGCTTCCGGTCAGCTTGAGCCTCGGACCGATGCAGGCCAATATCAAACAGCTGGTATGAATTATTTGGGCAAAGTGTTCTGACTAAACAAACATAATAATTGAATTGTCTAATCTATGGGAATAAGGACAATATCCGATTTTTACTAATCTTTACCCGAAAAACCATCTAGATCTATTTTGTTGGCAAAATACATAATATTGATGGTTGGTTTCATTGTTTTTATGGACATATTTCCTGAGTCCCGTTCAATTCAGGAGAAAAGGCAGGAGGCGCTTCATGGCACAGATTCTGCAAGGGTGTCCAGATAACATTCAAATTCAAATTCAAAATGCTTTATCCATCCCCAATGAAAAGAATCAGTGCATGAAACCTTTAAACGCAAATCAAGATAAATTATCACATATCACTGGTAAAATGATAACTATCACAAGAGTTAATATGTGAGCAATATTGAAATTCTACAATTAAATCACACACAAAAATTGGAGAACTTCCGTTGACTTCTCAACTAGCCTTCATAGGAAATCTAGGTGCCTTGGTGTTAGACATGACATAAATATCTAATTCATCTCTATATCTCCTTTCAGTATTCAAATTGAAAGAAAGAAAATTAGCGTGTGCATATAATTATAACCAAATTACGCTCATACATCCTTAGAGTATAATAAAAAGGTTGTTAGTCTTTGAGTACTACTCATCTCAGAAGATAAAATTTAGAATATTTCTAATATGTTATGGGACCTTACTCTGCTCCCAAACAATGTGTCTAAAGGGGTTGAAAGTTCTGTCACAAAACTTGGATTGCAACGGGATTAATCTAGTTGTTCTTGAATGAGGTGCCTAAATTTTGTGCTTGCATATCACTCTATAAAGATCTGAGATTCAGAATTTGTGTGATCAATTTTCTCAGTTATATGGTAGAACAAGGTCTAGTATCTTAAAGAGTGGTAAAGAGGTTCAAACTATTAGGTTAGTGTCCCGACATATTTAATTAACTTCACCAAGATAGCATTTTCCAACACACGAAAAATGATCAAACTCCCTTTTATCATTCAAATTGTGTCCCCCTGTAATATTCAGATCACCAAGGATTTCCTGAGTTGGTTTCGGCTATGGGTAATCTTTTTAGTGGCTAGTGGTGTAGCCATTCAGGTCGCCATCTATCCATTAAAAGGCTTTAGCGTGGAAACATTCATCCAAGCAGTAACCCGATCGTTGTTATCCATATTTACTACCGACATAGATGATCTACAAGGTGAGGATTTATGGGTCAAAGGAAGTCGATGAATCTCCCCCCCCTCTCTCTCTCTCTCTCTCTCTCTCTCTCTCTCTCTCTCTCTCTCTCTCTCTCT
>JAOYNN010245526.1:0-10471 GCA_025770095.1 Goniobranchus kuniei
TCTCTCTCTCTCTCTCTCTCTCTCTCTCTCTCTCTCTCTCTCTCTCTCTCTCTCTCTCTCTCTCTCTCGTTTCTTTCTTGAAAAGTGAGTGTTTGTTGTTTTTTTATTTTCTTATTCAGTAAATGATATTACAGCAGAATGTTTTTAATGTTTTAATTTGTTTTCTTCCCATAAAAAAGTGTAATAAGGTAGATGTTTGGTTTGATGTCAGATTGATGAGGAAGTATTGAACTGGAGATGGCATTAAGGATTACACAGTTTATCCATTGATCTGTAGAATGGTTCAGGTAAACAGAGAAGAGAAAGGTGTCTTCTTGCAGACTACCATTTACAACTTTGATGACCCTTGACCTCTACATCACAATCGTTCATAATAATTATTGTTCCATGATCCCAACCTGTGCCACATAAGTTTGACTGATTCTTTCTTTACTTGGATGGCATCTGACACCACATATATTATATTTTTCATAATGCATACCAGGGAGTTTAATTTCTTGATGATTGTACCCACCTGTGACGCCCCTTTACTATTTTGATCCACTTCCTCAGTGCTTATTTGTAAGCAAATTGTTCACTAAGTGTAAGTGACAGGTGCTTTTAGAACTACCTTTCTAAAAAGTTATACTTCTTTGTAACTGTTGAATTGCCATATAAATAAATGAGAAATATGCCATATGGGAGCTGTCTTTCCCCCCATGGTAAAACATCCATTTTTTTTTCAAAAGGAGAAAGAGAACAAAGCAGTCCCAGGGCAAAGGGTGGTGGTTGTAACTCTTCTCTTCCATAGATTTCGTTTTTGACTTCTGTTACTTATTTGCAGAACTGCTTTTCTCCACAGTTTGTAAGAACTGCATAGTGAAACATCTAGTCAGGAGTCTTAACTGTCCTGTTTGTGCCATCTTAATTCATCCAACGGATCCCTTTGTGCATATCAGGTAAAATTTATGATTTCTGTGATGTCAACTCTTGCATGATATTTTACTTTTGAGTTCAATGTTTCATTACTTGTTGGGATGGGGGTAGTGGGGGCCATTTTAAATTGTTGTTAGAGCTCAGTCGAAGCACGGCATGCCTTTGATCCATATTGAATGAGGCCACAGTTTTCACTTGTCTAGGTAATTAGGAAGAGGTTTTGACCTGCATGTATCTAATTCTGTTCTGTATTTACACATAGAATTGAGGGTGGTGATCACAATTGTGGTATCTAGGCTAGAAGTGTGCATCAGGTATCTCTGGTAGGAATTTTAAGTCAGTGTTATATAATTGTATCTTGGAACATTTATATGTAATTGGACAATTGTGATTTTTCTAAATGCAACAATTGCAGGGCAAAGCTCATACTTTTCTTGTCAATAATACTAATTTTGCAAGCTTTTTAAAAGCAGAATTGTTGTTATATAAGGATCATTGAGTTACTGTAACAATTTACACTCAGTATCAGAAAATAAAAGAATGAAGTCCAATCCATCTTTCCTCGTTTACAGATTTGACGGATTACTTCAAGATATTGTCTATGTTCTGCTGCCACATGTTAAGAAAAGTAAGTGTATGATTGTTACCCTGTAAGACTGTCATATGAATCAGCATATAATTTTGTATGGTTCAAACTCAAACACTGCACCTAGCCTTAAAGGTTTAAATAAACTTACACAAAATTATAGTGTAAAAAGTTACAGATAACAGAAGATGTGTGTTACATGAATAATAATATTTGATTTGTGTGGCTGTGAGGTCAGTGCATTGGACTTGGGACCGCAGGGGTTCGAGTTCGAGGTCAGGCTGGGCAGTTGCGCTGTTTTGTCCTTGGGGAAAGGCTATTTACATACATTTCCTCACCCCACTCAGGTGTTATTGAGTATCCGACCCTAGGTAGAGGAAGATCTTGTCAGTACGCTAGAGCAAGTGCACCTGAAGAATGGCTGCAGATCTGTATACTCCAAACGGAGTTTAGAAGATATTTGGTTGGAAAAGGCCTGTGGGGGAACACTTATAAAGTGCTTTGAGCACATTCAGTGGATTTAGCGCTATATAAAAGCTCAGAAAGCTCAAATTTATTAATTCCTGTGTTTAAATGTTATTACTTTTTAAAATGTCTGTGCTTGATTTGGAAATCATGCTGGTCTTCATCCTGAAACACTGTAGTAATTGTGATGTGATAATAATCAGATATTTGATGTATTTCAATAACTAATATACTGTTTTTGATCAAACACTTCTAATCAGAGAAAGTTTTGTTGTCTCCTGTAATCATTTATTTATCTTTATCAAAAACAATATAAAAGGATACTATGTATTTGTAATGCACATTTATTACAACCTATAGCTTTCTTGGTTAAGTCCTAACATGTTTATTATGCCATACATGTAATTCAATCAAGTGTTTTGTCTTTTTCCCCCTTCCTTTTCTTTGTCAGGTGAAATTGAAAAGGAGAGGCAGTACTACAAAGAGCTTCCTGGCCAGCTGGGTAAGTATAATGCATTCACTCATTATTCTGGATAAGAAAAGAAAAAGCGCAGTGAGCAAATTGTTTTAAACTGAATTCATCATTGTGTTAATGTTTTAACATCTTTGACATTGTTACATTCTTCAAACTAAGTTTTGTTATACTCATTAAATGTCCCTCCCATGGATTTTAATGAAGTAATTCTGGATACTCTTGTCTTTTTTCCTTTTTTAAGATGAAAGAGGGAGAGAGTTGGTCGCAGAAGGGAAGATATCAAAGGCCGGTCCTACTGCTTTTCATGCTCCAGGGTCTTTCTCACAACATAGAGGATATTTCCCCTCTATTTCACTTTGCTTACAATATCTCAAGTGAGTGGGTGTTTTAATTGCCTGTATTCTGCTTTAAAAAGTCTTTGTTAGGCTACACAGATTTGTTTCAAACCAAATTCCTTGCATTTTAGTTTAAATAAAAGCCGTTTCTTTTATGGTGATTTCGTGCATGAATAGGTATAAATATGTCAAAAAGAAATATATTAAGTTTAATTACAAATCTTTTGCATGGAAATAATCACTAAGTGGACCTCGTGGCCCAAGAGAATTTTGATTTCCTTGGAATATGCATGAGGCAACTACCTAGACTTGAGCCTCCCAGGTATTAAAGATATTATTTTCAATTGCTGATTACTTGATTAAAGTGAGTTGATACATTTATTTTAATCATGTCAAATTTTGTTTGTACTTAATGTGCATTGTTGGTTCTATTCTCATGAAAAGTAATCTTCTGGTACATTGACATGCTCAGTTAAAGATACTTTGATACGTTTCTGTTTGATTTGGATGAGATATAAGATATCTTTCAGGATGTGATCATCTTTGCCTTTCATGTGATTGTGATACCACTGCTTTTAGATCACTCGGACTAGTTGAAGCAATAAGACTAGTTGAAGCATTCGCAATGCAACTGGTTGTAGACTTTGTGGAACTTTCTTTGTGCCTCTTTTGAATGCTTTTTCAAAATTTAAAGATGTGCCTTTTTAGCAACTTTAAAGACAACCAAGCTTAGGGAATCGTTTAATTACCTTGTTTTTCATCATGGACATGAACATTTATCAAGAGCTAGGCCTTAATGAAATAGTGCAGTTGTAGGAAATACAACAACCATAGCCCTATCTGTTGTTGAAAAGGTAAAAAACCATCGTAGTATTTTAGTGTGAAAATTTGCTTTGTAATCTATTGTAACCATGATTTATCTATGTCTACTCTCAAAAATGACATGGTCAGAAATCAAGACAGGATGACAGAAAGCTTGCAAAAATTCAGCAAAGTTGAATTGAAATTTATTTTTTCATTCACCTTCATACACGCAGATCTTGTGTAGGAAATCGTTTAAATGTCCTTTCTTCTTCTTATCATTTAGCATTTTATTTGTCTTGTCATGTGTATGCCTCAGTTCTTACAATTGTATTGTCTTATAATGCAGTTCATCAAGATTAAATTTGTCATTGTAAAGCGACAGTATGTGCTCATCTATATTTGTTTCTACTTTCATTCCACCTTTTTCTAATTATTTATATACTTTCAATCTAGCATGGTGGTTTATCTGGAAATTTTCTTTTTCTTTAGTTCCCGTTTGCCAATCAAAGAACCTTAGATTCTTTACACTTCATATTAGAAGGCTAGAAGTGGATGGTCATCCTTGCTGTCCTGGGCATCTGTGTCAGACTTGTTATGAAGCAGAGGGCAATTTTGGTGTTTCTCTGTAGAGAATTTCTGAAAAAAGTGTACCTGCAAGTATGCATGCTTTCTAACTCTCACCTTCTTTGTTTCAGAGGGACAGCTAAATCTGCTTATGGTTTGGTGAGTAAATTATGATTTATGTGCATAATATGTAAGAATTGCTTTCATTTATATTCCCTAGAAATGCAGTAGTCTCCGATTAACATTCACCCGCCTTACATCCACATCCGCTTATCGTCCACATTTCTCCAGGATACAGATTTTTTTCTTTAAAATTACTCCTCCAACATCCACATTGTCCACATTACTTCGTCTAATATCCGCATTTTGGGAGAATGTTGAATTATATTTTTCCTCCTGAATGACAAAAAGAAAAAAAAAAAGGATCAATAGCTCGTACATTTCAGACATGTCGAAAAGGTGGAATTTGGGATACCAGACTAATTGTCTATAACAAAAGAAAACACTGTCACCATCTCACATCATAAACGATTCATACAGCAACAGGTAAGCAATGACACCAGTCAAGATCACGCTACCCACTGATAAGCTTAGCTCTTTTCAGACATGGTGAATAAATGGAATCCGCAATGCCAACCATCTGGTCAGTGATTAATTAACTTTAATGAATGCGCAATGCCAACCATCTGGTCAGTGATTAATTAACTTTAAAGTTTACAAGTGCTGGCCAGTGTGAAGATAGGGCACCACCTTGTCGTCCGAACAAAAGAAGGCAAAATTTTGACATCACCCCATCCTGCCTCGCCCACCCACTGCTTAATATCGAATGTAGCAATGTTGCTGGTTCATTTCATTGTGCATTGTCATAACCAAATTATTGGCATATACAATGATTGACAGGTAAGCCAAACAGCTCTTAATCTGCTCACAGCTCACAATGACATTGGCTACGCCTTTTCTGTAGAGCTATGCATTCTATCGTTAAGCTACATGTAATGTCATAGGTAAATAGGCCACTCCCTTGCCCTCCGTCTTACATCCACATCTGGCTAACATCCACATAATTTCTCCGTCTCCCAAGGATGTGGATGTCAAGTGGAGACCACCGTAGTTTGAATGATTAGTACACGTGCCTGTTGCCTGTCAGCCAAGAGAAGGCAGCACTAAAAATATGGAAGATACATGATTTGGGGTCTCCTTACTATTTTGTAGTAAATATTCTAAAGGCTTTCCCAAATGTTAATGTATGTATATGAACATTACACTTCATTCAGCCATCCAGCCTGTTAAATGTTTTGACTTGGAATGCTTTTGAAATTCATTTTCTTTGAAGACTGTCCATCGATTTATTTTTATTATTTCAAATTTCCTTTGAATTTGATAAATATGAACATGTTTCAATTTTTGTGTGTGTGTGAGCTCTTCAGTGTAAGAAAGATAAAGATCTTTCTTGTCTACCTGTTTCCCCAGAATAAACAATTTGTTCGCACAACAGGTGGAGCTACTGTCAGGAGTGTTTCAGCTTTTTTGAAGAAGAAGTTGCATGTGGAAGAAACTTGCAAGGTAAAAATTGTATGGGTCCTATCTTTATTTAATTAGGCTTGAGCCTGTTTTAGGCTCATTTTATTAATTTTGGAGCAGGATAAATGGTTTAAATGAAAGGCACATCTTAATTAGCAGTCACTTATAAAAGCTGTGAAATACACAATAGGTGTGCCAGGCAAAATCTAGCAATTGTAGATAAATAATGAGGGTATTTGTCAATGATCTCAAGCTTATCTACTCATTCAGTATTTTGCGAATTAAAAGACATGAATCAAGGTCATACATTTGTTTGGGTTTTTGTCGTCTTTTTGTTTGTTTGTTCGTTTGTTGTTTTTGTATGATAATTAAATCTGACATGTAGAATTACAACTTTGCCAATGTAAACGTTTTGTTAGTCCACGCTGGGTAATATTTTTGATGATGTGTTTTAAATCTTGTTAATGGATGGCATATTGAATTTGTAATAATTGTTAACAGAGCATTGTAATTAAGTTAGGACATTTGTTTCATTCTGCAGACTTCTCTAGGTCTGCCTGAGCCTGTTACTTTTTAGTGTTTTATCCACTCTGTGCCTATGTGTATAAACTCATCTACTCCATCCCATAGTTTTGATGTATTTAACTTTATATTATGATTGTAAAGCACATAAAGTGCAGAGTGAAAAACCTTTTTAGTATTGTTGTTTGATTTATATATATTTACTTTGATCTGATATGCACCAGGTGTAAACATTTAAATGCAGGTTTTCCTGTTAATAATTGCCCATTGTTTTCCCTACTTGAAATCTGAGAGTCCTTTATGCCTCGCTTAGCCAATTTTTTTGTATCCATCAGGACTTTTAATAGTCCTCTTAAAATTAATAGTCATGAAGATCTTTGTGTATTATTTATTTAATACGAATTTAGAATAACTGTTACCTGTTGGGGGTTTGGCCTTGCTCGGAGCTCTCTCTGGTCTTGAGAGTGTTGTTTAGATTTGGATGCCTCACATCCCCTCTTCATAGTGTCTTATGCTTCACTTGCTTCATATAAATAGAATAATAGGAATAACAGTCGAGTACATTCACGGCCAACTTTTGAATAAATAAAGAATGCGCATCACATTAACCACAGTGGGAATACCATTAGGGTGATGGGCTTGGGAAGAGGCCTCACCTGGAGTCCTGCACATGACTGGGGTAGAAAATATGTAAACTTACACTAAATGCATGTTATGAAATGTTGTGCTTGAATGAATCAGCACAGGGAAAGAAATGACAGTGTTTAAAATACAACAGAAGATTAAACATGTAACATAAACTAATAAAATAATGGCAGTACTGGTATGAGGCCAGGGTTAAAAAAAAAAGAAAAGAAAAGAATCACCATCACCAATGACACACCCAGCAAAATAAGAAATTTGATAGACACTCCTGGGCAAAAAAAAAAAAAATAAAAAAAATCCAATGTCAAATTTATTAAGGCTATTTAGAATGAAAAAAGGAAGCATACAAACATAATTTTTCCCTGGACTTGTAATCTGAGTCTTTATGACTCTATGCTAATTTTTAGGGGTCCTGTGTAGATTTTTGTGCTTAAAGTGTATGTCCTATATAGTGCATTATCGAAAACGCTGTTCCCTCATAATTTGATAAGCATGTATTTCATCTAGTACACTTTTATCTCTGCTTTGATGAAAATTAGGTTGATCTATACTGTCCCTGCACATCTGGTTTTGTCTTTTTGAGCAGTAGCCACACCTTGAAGGTTGTGAAAGATCTCTACTCTCATGATACGGTATGTACCTTCCTTTTTTATGTACTCAATGGCATTAGTAGTTCCAGGGTAGTAAATTTCTTGTTAATGTTGAGTTTGCATGAATAGTGGTATCCTGTGAATGAAGATATGCGATTTATCTTTGTTTTGATCAATGATGGAGTATGCATCCATAATTTGGGACCCAGTAACACTAAAAAACAAAACTTCAGTCGAAATGGTGCAAAGAAAAGCAGTGCAAGTTTTTGTTGGCAATCACAGGACTACCAGCAGTGTGAACATGATAATTAAAAACATACAGTAGCCGTTTTTGGAACACCGCAGAAAAAGAAACGAGATTACCATGCTGTACAAAATTATCCATGATTTGATTGACATTCCATTTGACTATCTAATTAATTAAAAACGGCAACAAGAGGCCACGAATGAGGATACCAAATTCCATTTTCAAGGCCAAATATCACCAGCAATCTGTTTTCCCATCCGCTATTCGCTTAGGAAACAATCTACCAGCTGATGTAGTCAATCTCAGAAGTTTTCTTCCTTTTTACAGGTGGAAACTTAAAATGCTTTCCTTTTGGCTGAATACCCTGTAAAACAAGCAAAACTTTACAGTTGTGTTTTATTATTGAAAGTCTAAAAATTGAAGAAAAATACAAGAATTAAAATTATGTAGACTTTTGTCATGTGGCGAATTTTTTAAAATCTGTGGAGACAGAATGCTACAAGGAAAGTGAAATTTTATTGCAAAGAAAATTTTGTACTTGAAAAAGTTTAGGAAACATCAAACAATGGTCTCATTCTCTTTCCATGCATGTTTCAGAGGCTCCACCTTTCCTTTTCCATTCATGTTTGTTTTTCACTTTCCCTGTTATTACCTCTGTTAGCATTGAAACTGAATCATCAACATAGCATGTTCTCTTGGACTGAAAAAGAGTGGGTCCATAATCTCGTCATGTTGAGCATTCTGAGGATCTTCTTTCAATTAATATTCAAATAAACGGGACTTCTTTCAAGTACTAGTTTCTAGTCAGCTGTTATTATTCCAAGGTCTTCATATTCCTCTACCTTCTCTCCTTTTTCTTACTCATCACATCATTGAAAGTAAAACTTGGAAATACATATATTGTTTTCACAACTGAGATGGTTTTTCACATCATAAGTAAATGGCCAGTCAAGCTATTCCTATTTCCATCTATAGATTTGTTTCCTATATGATACATGTGTATATATCGTCCCTGTAAGTCTCTAAATGCCTGAGTTATGAATTGGGTTGTGACGTCTTTAGCTTTATTTGACTAAAATGGGTGTTCCAACCTCGGTAGATTGTCCATTCTCTAAACGTGTAAGTCCATAAGTATTTGTAGAGGTGGGGGACACTCATTCTAATCAAATAAAGCCAAAAATGACATGACTGAATTTCTGACATGCGCGTATAAAGACTTACAAAGACAATATGCTCATGATTTTATTTTTTCCTCACAGGAAATTTTGCAACTGCGATACGACGTGTGTGAGCAATGAGATGACAGAATTGTGATAGAAGGATGGTGGTTAGCATCATGATATTTGAATGAAAGATCTGATCTGAAAGAACAGCTGAATTCAACTCTAAAAGGTCCACAGTCTTATGTACATTATTACTGCAATGTCTTTCAATTCATTCCTTACCGGTTATAATTACACAATTTCTGCTTGCAATGAGTGAACAATTTGTAAGTGAGTGAACAATTTGTAGGTGAGTGAACAATTTTAGGAATATAGTTTTGTCTTCATCATTTGTCAAGATGATTCAACTAGGAGAAAGGACTGTCTTTTTGTTATTCTAGACTAGAACCAAGAAAAGAGCCTTGTAATAATATTTGTAAATCTCCTCCAGTGTTGGCTAGTTAACATGAAAAGGGCCTTCTTGTTTCATCTCTTTGGTACAGTGGTACTGTACTTATAAGAAAATGAGAATGTTTACTATTTATAATTGTTGTGTGATCATTTATTTGGTCATTGCTTAGTCTGTTTACATAGAGGCGTTAAAATGTTGAAAATGTTGGGTTTTGTTTTGTTTCCTTTTTGTTTTTGTTTTTTGCTTTTCAACTATTTGTTACTAAGAAAATTTTTATTCTCATGAGACATGTTTTCACTTATCTTTTTATTTTCATTATGAAATTCAATTGAACAGAGAAATTAATAACTGAAAAGATGAATTATTGATTCTTCAATCTTGAGATATAAATTAAAAATTATGTGTACAAACATATTATAATTATAAATTTACGATTATGATAATTGTCCAATAACTTTGTTTTGATATCGGTCATTAATAACGTAAAATACAAAGATGAACAAAATAATACAGTTCACGCCACCTTTAAGCACGGTCATCGGGAAGCCGCTTAAGCATGCTTAATGCCGAAGTGTACTTAACTTCAAAGGAGACATGAACACTTACTTAGAAGCGGTTAATCATGATGCAGCACACTACACACCACAAGTGCTACTGACAGCCAACACAATATGATGCCACATTCATTCACCGTCCTCATCCCAACTCATGTGTGATACAAACCGCATTAGATTAGATGTAGATCTACAGGGTGGAAAGTTCTCCGCGGATCCGCAACTATCTGCGGCAAAGCTGGTGCCGGGCTAGGATCTGCAACTGCGCTGCTATCGGCCCTGCGGCCCAAGATCTCCACTCCGCTCGGGTTGGTCATGTTAAGAATCCTGCTGTTTCATAATTGTATCTGCATGTAGAGGTCTATTGCTATTACTATTACTGTGAGAGGAAATGCGAGGTGTGCGAAGCTCAACTATTGGCCTAAGCCTGTTTCAGGATGGCTTTGAGACTAGATCAAGTGTGATGTTGGTAGTTTCGGTGATCACGTGCTTGTGTGTTGCAGCCTATGTGCATGTGTGTGTTTATAAGGAATGGAAACAGTGCATGCCGTATATTTCGTGTGTGTGTGTGAGAGAGAGAGAGAGAGAGAGAGAGAGAGAGAGAGAGAGAGAGAGAGAGAGAGAGAGAGAGAGA
>JAOYNN010245637.1:0-10471 GCA_025770095.1 Goniobranchus kuniei
GAGAGAGAGAGAGAGAGAGAGAGAGAGAGAGAGAGAGAGAGAGAGAGAGAGAGAGAGAGAGAGAGAGAGAGTTTCTATGTATTGTAGACTGGTGTTACTCCTACTGTTTCTCTGATGGTGCTGCTTTGTATTCTTTCTCTGTTGGTAACATTTGCAGGAGCAGGTACACATCTAAACTTTGATGATTAGGTCATTGGTACAGAGAGTAAATTGGTGTTGGAGGAGCTAGGAGTTATAGAGGGCTAATACAGAGACTCAAGCTCACTCAGATGGGGAGGGGAAAGACCATCAAGACATTTAAATGTATGCAAAACATAAAATGTTGAATTCAGCGCGTCACTTAACAAGAAGTCAATAGAGAGGGTAAAGAAGGAGTGTGATATTTACATCACATTTTGCTTTTTGGAAACAAATCTTCCTTGGGTTTTTTTTTATAAATCAGCCTCAACAGTACACCAGTCAATACGGAATTACAATAATCAAAATCGACTGACTATAAACGAAGTAATAAGCATTTTTGTAATGTCTCGATCGAGAAAAGTTCTAAATTTTGTAACATATTGTGCTGTTTCCAGTGGCTATCTAATCTGCCCTCGAATGTGTTCAGGATTGGTGCGTTAATGACTGTTTCTGGCAGGCTGACTGAGAAGGTATATTTTCTCAGATTGGTTCCAGCCCTCTGCGCCACAGATTAGAGAGAGTATACAGATGCGACAATGGGGTGTTCGGGATGTTCCGGTAACCTTCGGAAATGCATAGGGCCGCCATTTTGTTTGATATGAACACGGCCCTCACTGCCCTTACACTTACACAGCATGTTTAGGGGTTTAGTCTGGCAAACGAATTTGTCAGTTTCTTTGCATCTCAACAACATCAGATTATGACAAATGTCTTTAATGCTGATTTTGTTTCGCTTTATTCATTTAATTTGTTGTTTTTGTTGAATTGACTGAACTATCAACTTATTAATAGTATAATAATAAAAGGATACTACTTCTTGTTTTCATGAAGTTGAGTGGAAAAGATTGGGTTAGAAGTAAGTCAAAGTTCTGGTCGGAGATGTGATTTTAAAAGGTGTATTCTAAATAAATACACATAATATAATTTAAAAAGAACAAAAAAAACCCAACAACAAACAAAAACAAAAACAAACAAAACAAAACAAACAAACAAAAACAAAAGAAAGCAAAACAAAACAAAACAACAAAACCTTGCTTATGAAAATTGAAAGTTATAACACAAAGTGGGTTTCAACAAGTTAGGTGCAGCAGGCCTATAAGATGATGTAATTTAAGCTTAGTGTTAACTGTTGGTAGTGTTAGAAGCTTTGTGGTCAACGTTTCTTCCAGTATTTTTTTTTTACTACCGTCATATGACTACAATATTCATCTATAGTACTGTCAAATTGCCATCCGCCATAAATTGAACAAAGATAAAGTTACCTATATGCATGTAAAATGTTATACATAGTTTAACATCCGTCTAGTAAACTGTTCCCCAAATCTACCTGACACTACACGTTTTACGATCTGTGTGCTATCATCTATCATCAGTCAATACCGTTTTATATTTTCATATCGTAAACTTGTAACTGTACACCAATCACATTTTCCAGTATGTGCAATTACCATTTATTCAGAAATAACTCTAAAAAGAATGGAATTATTGTGATATAGAAGTAAAACGACATGTTGAGAGTGACTCATGTATTGTACGATATGCATTTCCTTCCACATTCTCCATTTCCTCTTTTTTTTTAAACAAATCTTTTTCTAAACGTTCAATTCTTTCCTGACATTTTGTTTATTTAGCTGATTTTATTATGTATCCATTTATTTATTTATTTATTTATGTTATTTCTAATTGACAGAAATATCAACTTACTAACATAATAAATTGTTCAGCACGAATACATAAATGCTTCTTCATTTCCTCAATGAATGTCCTTATTGTAATGGTTGTGTTGCCATGATAGCATCTATAACTGAAGCTAATGTGTGATTTGTTCTTTCTTTCTAACATCTTCTAACACTTTCTTTCTCTCACCCTTTTCCTGTATTGTATTAATACTTATCGGTATTTCTTTTTACTTGAACTATATATAGATCATAAGTCCGTTTTAAACACAGCCATACTTTACACTAAACGCCGATAATCTCTGCCTTGTTTATAGTGCGGTAAATAATAACTTTCACTACACCCTTCAATTCAGATTGTTTATGAAATATAGAGGTGTAAGATCGTAGGCGTCCATAGCTACATATTACATAAAATGGCGGACGGGCTTCTTCCTGCTAGCCATTTTTGATGACGTATAGCCTTCCCCCTCACGGTTCCGATCTGTATACTCTCTCACTCTCTCTAATCTGTGCTGTAGTCAAGTGCCTTATCGAAAATACTGACTTGAGGCACGATGGTGAAAAGCCTTTTACAAAAATCCCCAGCATACGGCTGTGCAAAGCGTAATAAGAACGACACAGACGCAAAGACAAAGAAATAGAATCGGAAAAAAAGAAGCGGGAGGAGAAAAATGTAGAGCGTAGGAGCAATTGGAGAAGAGGAGGAGAAGGAGGAGAAAAAAACAAAAACAAATCGGAGAGAAAGCAGAAGAGCAAAAGGCGGGAGATGACGGAAGGAAAACGAAGATGAGAAGAACTTGAAGAACGACGCTGAGGAATTGGAAGGGATGAAGAAGGTAAATCTGTTAAAAATGGTGAAGACTATGTTTTTGGATTAAATATTTGTGTCTGTGAGGATGTGAAAAAAGGAGAGTTATATGGTTGCAGAATTGAATAACTACTAACATAAGATGAAACGAAAAGAAAGCTCTGTTCGCCTTTTTTTCCACGCTCTGCATATTACCTAGTGTGACATCATAAAGCTTTAAGTTGTCTTGCCTCAGTTCTCCTACCTAACCTCTCTTCCAGTCCTGATCTATTTATATCATGGTAGAGGGTTAGAGAAGGTTGTGAATAGGCCTATGTGTTGACCTTTACTGACCGGGTTTCTATCACCCAAACTTCACACACTCATTTGCAGAGCTCCACATAGGTCTCGAATTTTTCACACCTTGACCAATACTCAAACCAACTGACCAACTCACCATGCCTCCCATTTCCTTTCCCCTCTTGTCCATTGCAGAGACGGACCACAAACGTGGTCGGACGGGTCGGAGTAGCGTTTGGTCAGCAGATGGCGCAAAACGGGACCCCGCGTGTGTTGTTGCGTACGGCCTGTGTGATTACGTAACAGCTGGCGTGCAGCAAGGCTTGCGATTGGTCAGCATAGCGTGCTGGTCAGTTTGGGGTGATCCCATCCACAAACCGACCAGTCTGCCTCGACCTTCAGCCTTCAGAGGTTAGAGGGGCAAAGAAAAGTATGCGCCTTGCATTCCAGGTACATCGTGTTATACATGTACTTTCAGGGACATTCCAGGTATGTTTCTTTGGTATTTCTTTTTTGTAGTGTTTTATACAACCACAAGGGGTACATAATGTTCATCCTAGACATATCAATATGCTTATCTATTTAGTTCAGCTCTTCATTGAAACGATGGTAATTTCCCTGGAACACGGATGGTCTGCTTCGCATTGGCCGACATGTTTCATTCACCCATTGCCAGTCTACATATTGGAGGCAGAGTAGCTCGTCTCATTGTCTCTCAAATTCAGACCTGAGAATAAGATACTAGATCTTGACCTGAACTATCAAAAGGAATCACTCACTTTGGTAAAAACGTCTAGCTCGTGTATCCGGCAATAGTGGTGTAAAGTTGTGTGTCTTTCTGCTGGGGTAATGCATAATGTTACTAAGACTAATGTATTTCGAGTCTGAACTTCCTCTCGAGTCTTACCGGAAGTAGGTCTTTGGACCTCTTCAGTGACACTTTGCCTCGTTCTGAGTTTGTGGGTCATCTTGATCTTGGAGCCTAGATCTAGAGCCAGTAACTGTTATTCAAATCTTTATACACAGGCGTAATCTAACACAACTTAGATGCTAGATATCGCCAGCTTTTATCATTATTGTGGGCCATTATTGTAACTTCACCAATAATGAATGACATACTAACAATATGTCAAGCCTCTGCTCTAAAAAAAACATGAAACAAACTCACTTCATCCATTAGTTAGCCCCAGCGTAAAAAGGCTTACGACAAAGATAGGCCAGGCATACCACTACCACATACACCACCCCCCCCCCCCCTTTTTGCTGTTCTTCAGACGCTATAACAAAGCGAGGCGTATCGATCTTTGCTTCTTCTAATAGGCCTAATAATTAGGGTAGTTCTTTTATGTTAAGACATAATATAGGACAACCAGATTTAAAACGAAGCAAGTTAGGCTTTTGTTAGGGTCTATGGTCTTATGGTATGGAGACTTTATTGATGTTAAAATTGAAAGATCTATTATTGAATATGTTTAATTTAGGCTGCGTTAATGGTGCCAATAACCTGGTGCCAATAACTACATCTGCTTATTGGCACAATTATTTGAATAACTATCATATAGCTGGTTCTTGTGGACAATTATTTAATAAACTATAGCTGTTTATTTTGTACAAAAACTGAGCTGCATCCAAAGCAAGGAAAGCAATATTGCACCAAAAAGTTAGCATTGTGTCATTTTTTCGATGCCATCAATCATCTACAGCACAAGATGAACCTCAGTGAAAAATCTGCATCTCGTGCTTGTTGGTAGCTGATGTACAAGTAGGGCCTCATACTACTACTACTACTACTACTACTACTACTACTACTACTACTACTACTACTACTACTACTACTACTAGTAATAGGGCCTTATAGTTTTGAAATTAGATAATTGATGGTATTAGTATTAGTATCGATTTTCTTGATCTTATGAAAAGGGACCGAGGCCACTGCTCACATCAACGATTTAAGAAAAAGTAGAGCTAGAACTCCGCAAAACGAACAGCAAAAAAAAAGAAAAGAAAAAAAGAAAAAGAAAATAGACTGAACAACAAACATAACACAAATAAAGATAAATCTAAAAAATGTTACCAAAAAAAATAATTGCCCCAAGCAGCCTAACATTATCTCAATACCAGAACCACTAACCACTGCATCATCAATCCACTTCTTACTAGGCAACTTATAAAAACTTATATATACTTACACTACATGGATCAGTGAGACCAACACTCGGTAAATTCGTTAAGCAATAGAACATAGAATGTCATTGAAAGCTGTGGCAGCTGGAATGGGCTCAATGGAATGTGTCTGATCTAAATCTAGATGTAGATCGATTAGTCTGGATTCACAGGGCTTTATTTCCACAATTGTGTGGAATTTGTAGCCTATGTACAATATTATATATTGTGCCAAGGACAATAACCACTCTGTTAACTTTTTCTTTCATGACTCTTCACAATCATCTGCTCCTTGAAGTATTATAATTTAAGAAAAATCCACTCGAAACCACAGATTACAGAACAGGTCCATCGTGAAATTTTGTTTTTGTTTTTCTTTTGTGTGTTTGGCCTTTCTTTTCTTTTCTTCTTCTTCTTTTGTTTATTTGTTTTTGTTGTTTTGTTTTGTTTTTTGACGGGATGGGAGTGGGCAGGTTTAGAGACGGAGGTTACAGCCCTAACTTACGGGCAAAAATACATGGGTGAAAGTTGCCAAAGGCCAGCTGTCCTGCAAATCTGTGATAAAACTTCGGCTGGCCTGCAACTATCAATCCCTCTCAAGATCTACCCTGAAACAACTAGTAAAAATATAAGATAGTGTTAATTGTCATTGAGTGGCGACAATTAACGAAATGTTCATTGTCACAAATTAAAATGAGAACTCCTGAAAATTGTGGCATTTTCAACACTCTCAATGGGAGCACTCTTCAGCAAACTACAGTGGGTTATTTTTGTGACTTGAATGTTTTGGTTTGGTTTGTTTTTTGTTTTGTTACATATATATTATTCCTTTAGAATTACTTTAAAAATATTATAATATTGCCGGTGAACGATATTCAGCCCATGCGTCTTCTTTGAAATGCGAGAACAGTACAACGTTATCGTGCCCAATCAAACTGCACAACTGGACGGTCTGTGCTGGGGTCTTTGTCCGTGCAGCGATGTTTCGAAATTCCTGCTCATGCATGCGCATCTTGACCAGAAACTACGTTTTGTGAATCGTAGAATGAAGGTAGTCAAATGAAAGCATGCTTAAATTAAACCACAATTATGTGGTGCTTGCACTCAATTTACAACCTGCTTACTTTTTTTTTTTTACATACAGTGCAAATTCAATTAAATTTCAATGACACAACATAGAAAAGTATTCTGGACCATCCTGTAAAATAACTATTTTTAAAATCATGTTATTCCATATGAGGAAGACAATCACTAACCCTCCATATGTACCTTATAACTCAGGGAACTGGCTGAAGAGTACACTCACTGAGTGTGTTGAAAATGCCACAATTTCCAGAAGAGTTCTAATTTTATTAATTGTCACAGTGCCACTCTGTGACAATTTACACTAGCAAAATACAATTGTGCAGCGTTGAGTTCGAGAAGAGTGGCCTAAATTAGGCATTGAACGACCACACTGTTGGGCGAAATTTAAAAGTTAACAGATTCGCATCCCAGCCGGCCTTCCCGACTTCAGTCGCGTAACCGGCGAAACACAATCACAGTCACAGGAAATTGTTTAGCGCGCGGGCAGTCTTTCACCCAATGTCAAATATTTGTGGCGTATCTGCTCCTTCTGGTTCTACTGATGTAGATCTAGATGTTATCGTTATATATCTCACTCTCAAATAATGACATTGCCAGTGAAACTTTTGCATAGTCAAAGAATATCTCATTACATTTCATTGGAAAATAACGTATGTCGTGAAAATAGCCTCAGTATCTATTTTCCCGATATCGTGAACATAGCCACTCCGCAGGCCCTAAGAATAACGATGATGATGATGATGATGATGATAATGGATCAAAGACCCGGCCCAAGTTTCGAATTTCTCCCCATTGCATTTAAAATTCCTTCCAGTCATGTCAGCTTTTGCTGGGATTTTGGACGAAAACGTTTCCTGTCTGCAGCGTGACATCACCATTCACCATTGGTAAGTTGAGGTCATCATCTAGGCCATGGTGCATTCTTTTCAGGAAGGCCTACTCCTGCATTTCCTCTTCGCATTTTCACGATTTGGCCATTCGGTTTGGATACGTCTACCCTTGTACAATTAATTTACGACAGCTATTCAATCTATATGGTTCCAGATCTAACTGCTAGGTATACCATTTGAGTCTTGTGTTGCGTTGACTCCCTAGGCTGAGATCTTTTGATCCCGTCCTGATCAAGTAGTCATCCTTCTGCATGAAGAGGGATGGCTCCTGATAATATAATCATATGCTCGGTTGTCGAGTGGGTTGAATGGGGCCCGGTGTCTCATGTACGGCTGTATTTCTGAGCACCAAATTCTTAAAAACCAACCACCACAAACTGAACGAGATGCTTGGCGAGAATCAATATGTAATTAGAATCTCTCTCCTAATTCAATGTGGTTATCGGCGTAAATCTTTTGACATGTGTAAAAGTAGGCCTATAATAGTTTATAGCTTTTGGCGATAACAGTTGGAGAGCTATTCAATCAATAATCGATCACCAGGAATGTCATGTTAAAATGATTGTGGTTCCGGAAAACAAATTTCCACTTTAAATGATTTTGGAGAGTACGAAAATAGTGTAGTAGGCCTAAAGATTGGTGCTTTGTAACATCGTTGGTTTATACTCTTTGTTTATACATTGTATACAGTGTTATGGAAGGGAGGATACATTACGTATTAGTATTACGCTGTGGGCACAGACGGCTAAATGGGGTCTGGATGTCCGGGTTTTTTTATTCCCACCAGCGACTTGTGTTGAAACTTCTTAGCTCATTGCTAATGCATGGACCGATGTAGCCTAGTCTTCAGCCTCTTCTGACATATATATCACACTTTGTCCACACTGATACAATATTTCTCTACCTGCAATAGTAGGTCATATTGTGAAGACATCTTAAGTAGACTTATATAACTAGGCCTAACGGTGATTTTATGTTATTACACCAGTCTGACTTTTGTGGTTTTTATGGGTTTTTTTTTCTATTTTTTTGTTTTCGTTTGTTTTGTTTTTTTTTGGGTTTTTTTTTCGTTTAGTTTTTTGGATGGGGAGTTAGGGAGTGTATGGGGGTGTTTTTCGATAGTTTTCGATTTAAGAATAAATCTTTTGTTTCTGGTTTGTTTTTTTGTTTTGTGTTTTTGTTTTGTTCGATTTTTGTTTTTATGTTTGCCTTTCGATTTGGTCTTCATAGATAATGTAATGATTTTGACACATATTTTTGATGCTGATCTATCCGTCCCAGAACACTTACCCTTTTAAAATATGAGAAATTAAGAGAAAGATTTTTTTCTAAGGCATCAAAGGCATCATAGAGGCATAGGTCTTCTCGGCTTCGATCTATACACGCCCGCCCAGCCTGTCTTAGAGGAAAATGTGCTCCCTCAAGCTGTCTCTCTACTCTCTAAAACCCGCATTTCTCGGTTTGTTTTCGCCGAGTGTGTACCAATGTAGCGATATCCTTGGGTTGTGTAGATATAGTTGAATGTTATTGACCGCCAATCTATCTGTTCCGAGAAGAAGAACGAACAGACTAGTAATTCGGGGGCTTTGTCGATTTTTTTATTTTTATCAAATTACGTTTTATTTACCTCTTCAACTGTTACCCAACCAGTTCAGAATTATGCCTATTTCTTTGAGATTGAGAGTGCAACCGAAGAAAGGTTGAATTGATGCACCAATGAACAGAGGACTTAATTCTATTTCCTTATAAAACATTTAATTTCGTTGGTCTCGGGGTGCGCTCTGTTTTGTCTTGTGTTTTAAGTACACAATGATTTTTGTTTACACGTCTAGTCTGTTCATTGTCTATCTTTCCCTTAGGTCTACTCTTTCTTCCTGCTGCTGCTCCATGCACTCGATCACCAATACCCCCCCCCCTCTCCCCCCTTTCCTTTCCACACATTCACTTTCCCTCCATTTCCAAATCGAAATTTGGAAACCATTGTACAGTACTTTACAACAGGTAAATCCCACACTCCCGAGATCTTCATTCTCCATTGGCAGTTTGATTCCAGATTCCAGATAATGAAAATGTTCTCTTCTACATCTACAAAGGAAGCTAATCAACAAGGTCTTCGAGTTCTGACCGACAAACGCGGTGGGTTGCCATGGCAACCTGGAAACGTCTTGCCCGCTGGTCAGGCTTGAAATGGAATAGCTAATTCACTCCGAGTGGCTATTGTAAGTGATGACCGCCGCGTCAGGCCTCTTACTCAATGGTCGATTGGTGCGCTCAAACTGGCGTGCAGGGCGGCTACTGGTCGTTCGACCCACTGGTCATTCCAGCTACGTGATCCATCGTTGTAAAGGCGTATGGCATTTTGTGAAGGTCAGTCAGATGGACCACTGGTGTGGTGTGCATTGGTGGTCATGGAACGTGTGAAGTTGACCGATTACGGATTCTTCGATTTTGTCAAAGGATGTAATAAATTTATATTTTTTAAAAACCCAAACAAGGACTAGATGAGCAGAATTTATTATATGATGACCATGTTGTTACTTCTTTTATAATTTGTGTTACCTGTCATTCGAAAGACAATGTCGTTACAATTTGTCTCGCCAGTCAGTTAAGGACTAGATACAGGACAACCCGATTGAGATGTGTGTGTGTGTGTGTGTGTGTGTGTGTGTGTGTGTGTGTGTGCTGATGACGTCGCCGTGGATGGCAGTTTGGAACAGTGCCGTAAGTACTTCAAATACTTGTATTCGAGATGTAGGCCTAGGCTTTATATAGTATAATGTATCGTTTATTTTTCCCACCTGCCATAGGCTGCTTCGCAAATTCGGCTTTGATGTGTTCCCCACTGTTTTCTGTGTCGTGATTGTACAACGTGAGCGACCGCTTTGTGTTTACAATTCGAATGAGGCTTATATGATGTATACCTTAGACAGGTCTAGATATATATTTAATATTTATTCAGGTTTTGTGATTTGTCACTATTGTTTGTTGTTTTTTGTTCTTCTTGCCTCTACGTTCACATCTAGATTTTTTGTAGTATGTTCAGTCTCCATCTTCTTTGTAGTACATGTACATGTATGTATCTTGCCAATCGGATCTCCTTGGGTCGCTGGCGACTTGTTGGTGATTTTCGTTGGATAGAAGTGAATGAATGAATGAATGAATAATAATAATAATAATAATAATAATAATAATAATTTAATCAGGGTTCGTAGCGGTCTCTTTAAAAGTATTGACTTCTTTTTTGGAGGGTTCATCAAGGTCTTGAAAAAGTATTGAACTTTTCTTTTGAACCGTGAAAAATAGGAAATACCTTGATAATAATAATAATAATAATAATAATAATAATAATAATAATAATAATAATAATAATAATAATAATAATAATA
>JAOYNN010245748.1:0-10471 GCA_025770095.1 Goniobranchus kuniei
CTTTACAATGACATTTTACTCCCCTGACTAACAGCAACACAGAACATTTAGAACAAGACTTGCAGCCTGTTAGGCGCGAATACATCTTTTCAGACAGAGACACCGCTGTCTTAATGGCCAGGTGCTCATTAACTCCTGATTCGAATGAGGTAATGGTAGTGAAATGCCTTACCCAAGGACACAATGCCAATCACTTGTGGTTTTGAGCCTGACGGCTCACTAGCGAGGTTTGAACCCACACCGTCATGCATGCTTGCACTGACCATGGTGAATGCCTCTTGACTTTCAATTCGTGCCGAGATGTGATCCCCATCCAGCCACTGACGCCCACAGTGCAAATAAAATTACCAAAACGGGGGTATTATAGCTAAGTGGTAGAGTGGTTGCCTGCAGACTGAGAGTAGCTAGTCTGATTCTTGCTACACATACATTTGTTTTTCCTCAAGTAAGAAAATTTACCCCTGGTGCTTCACTTGACCCAGGTGAAAATGGGTAGAGATTTGGCTTGAAAAGTATTCTGCAATGGAGTAGCACACCATTCAGAGTGATGGATAAAGTCTGTTACTATCCCCTTCATGCTATGGAAACTGAGATAAGCTCCAGCCTTATGAGCTGATTTAGCTCAAATGGACTTCTTTATCTTCGAAACAACCAAAACATGAAAGCTGGCAACACAGATGATAAGAGTGTATCTGGGATGCTCTTTAACACCGAATCTTAGTAAGAGAAAGTAAACGATGACCCAAGTAGAAAAACTAGTATCTGCTTTTGGATGTTTGTCACACATCCTCAAGTCAAAGAAGTTGAAAATGAAAAAAAAACAAAACTTAATGGCTCAGATGCTTAAGGTGAATTCTGTGCATCTCATTTCGACACAGAAATAAAAAATGAAGATTTGATGGAAATCATTATTCTGGTCTTCCATTTGCCCCATTCTAAGTAAGAAACAAATAAAACTATAATTTTACCGAGTTCAATTTACTGTATGATAACATTTTAGCGTTGTATTCACACAGAAAATAGAACTATAATTGTTGGGACCAAATCCAAATCATTTTGATTTGGAAGATTTAGATTGATGGTGGCAGTTTTCACTCTTTGTAATATTTATGATAATAACCTGTTATTTCCCAATCCTATCTTTTGATTCTTCCTTGTGATATTTGCAAAGAAATAATCTTAAGGACAACTTTTGTGTTTACTCATTTCTAGCCCCAGCTCATGGAAAAGTTTCAGCAAAAATACAGCAACTTTTGAATACTCTAAAGGTAAATATTTTACATTTCATTTCACTTTTGGGAAGATGATTTTCGACAAATAGTTGGCTGATGCGTGAGTTATTGGGCTGTAAGATATTGTTTGATATTTCTAGAGTGGAGGATTAGCAACCAAATTCTTGTATGTAGAGGTATCCATATCAAGTCTTTTCAGGACTATATGTATATTTTTGATAAGAAGTCCATTGCTTCAATAAAAAGATACCTTAACTTTTCTAGACTAATGGAAATTTGAAAGAACATAGGTAAATCTTAACTCACTGACTACCGGGCTCCAGAAATTTTACGAGCGTAAGAGACCACGCTTTTTTCACATTTTTCAAAAAATCACTATGCCTATGAAAATTATTAAATCATGAAACCTGCACATGTATACAAACAGTTTATGCTGAATTCCATGAATCAAACTAAACTTTTGTAAACAAAGATTTTTAAATTTTGTAAATTTTAAAAAATATGTTTTTTGATTTTCAGAAAATTGGAAAATAAGAGAATTAATTTAAATAAAAGTGAATAAAACACATGAAATGAAGTTTTCTCCATTCATTATTGTCTCTTTGGTTGACTCTGTGAATGTTCACTAAGAAATAAAACTCCGACTTTGGTTATTTGCATTAGAAAAATCTTTGGACGCATGGTTTAACTTCATAGTTGACGCAAGTGTGGAAGATGTTGAGGCACGGTTCGATGCAGAGTGGCATGTTGCACACATCACACAAATAATATGTCACTTTTGCTCTTTTCATTTTGCTCAACACAATTTCTGCTCTTTCAAAGCACACTTTGCAGTCTCTTTGGGGCCTTTACTTTGCTGCTGTTGGTGGGAGGGAGACCTAAGAATGGAAAATGGTGTTATCAAGTCGAAGGCTGATCTCTGGCCAGTTGATTTGTTTCGGCTCAGGACGGTTGAGAATAAGACCTCCTCTGGCCTGGACAAACTGTTGTGTCAGCTGTCTGCCAAGGAGTTTTATGAATAGGGGGAGTTTTACATGTTGTTAGCCTCTGGCAGCTCGAACTTTGTTGTGGAGAATGGAAGATTTGATCACACAAAGTGTAAGTAAGTGCATGAAGATCTTCGTTGGCCATTCTGAAGTGCGCCGAGCAAGTGGTAGGTAAGCAATGAGTTGATTGCTACGATCCACTCCTGACATGTGCCTTGTGTACTCCACAATCATCGATGGTTTTGTTTTGTTAGTAACGTTCCTTGTGGTCACCTGGCGAGTGACTGTTGGGTCATGGGCAGAAGTCAACATAGATATTTCACGTCTGTCACGCTACTTGAGTGCAACAAGTCCACCCTTTCTCCGGTACACATGGTCACCAACCTGAAGAGAAGTTTTTGCCAGCTCCTTTGGCATAACAGCTCTATGAGATGTGACAGTACCAGTGCTCATTGTTCCTTTTTCAATAAGAGCATTGTACAGTTCCGGGCACGAATAATAATTGTCTGTAAACAAATGATAACCTTTGTCAAGCAGGGGATTAACTAATCTGAGGACAACATCAGAAGGTCTGTTGGACAATTCTGGCTCCCGAGCATAGATTTCAAATCTGTGGACATAGCCAGATGTTTACTCACAGAGTTCATAGAACTTTACTCCCCAGGGTGTGGGTTTATCTTTTAGGTAGTATTTGAACCTGAGTCACCTGCGCCACCCGCACATTGCTTCGTCGATGGCTATGTGCATATTACGAACATACAGAATTTTGAATTGGGTTTGTAAATGTTTATATAGTGTTCTTATTTTGAAAAATGGGTCATGCCCTGGTTGGCCAATGTCGATGTAGTCACTGTTGTTGCTGAAGTGAAGCATTGAAAGAATGCTTTGGAATCTATTTCGAGAAAGAATTCTGGAAGCAAATGTTGTGGCAGCGAATTCATCTTTGCTCCAATAATCTGCAATGCAAGGCTTTTTGACAACTCCCATGTATTAGAATTAAAATGAACCCTCTCATTTCATTGACTGTCAGTGTCCTCCACTCTTTCACCCTTGTTATTTCAGTGTATGCAGCCATTTTTGACAACTGAAGTGTTTATCGATTAGTCTCTTCCTGTAGATGTCTCAAAATGAAATCATCAAAAATCAAATTGATAATGGATATGGGAGTAGCGCTGTCACAGTCTATAAGCTCTACATTCAGTCCAGTTTGACTATTGAAGGCAGGAATATCTGGAAAATTTGTTGGTTCAACAGTCCAACTCATCAAATCTTGAACCAGCAATCTATCGGTTCATTACTCTTTGTTTCCTCTTTGTCACTGGTGGCTGAGTCTTCTGTATCACTGCCTGTGATGTGAATTATTTGTTCTGTGTCTCCTCCACATCTAGATTCAGATACAGAAGGAGGCCTAGTAGTAGTATTATCATTGGAATTTCTTCTTCCTTTACCTCTTCCCTTCCCCTTTCCGCTCGATCCCGATGTAGATCTACTTGATCTACCAGCGCAAGGCCTAGCGGTGATATCGACAGATTCAAGCTCAAGTGTTGCTTGAGATCTGACTGGGACCTGCTTGTGGTTCATAAGTATTGTCCTCTGCACCACTTTCATCATCACATTCATTATCAAATATGAGAAAGATGTTGTCTCTTCTCTGTTTTGATTTTTGGAGGCAATTTGATGAAACTCCATGTTGTCAAATTGCTTACTTCGTTAGTAGTCGGTCAGAGTGACTTCCCTTCCCGGGCGGTAACTCAAACAGTTACTGTCCGATTACAATCAAACTTTGCATGAAGCGATACTAGAGGCTTATGAAGCGTATGGGACCGATCCCGTTCCTGTGCCGGGAATAGAAGCTGTTAAAAAAAAATCCAAAGCTAGACCCATTTGCCCTACGGGATCGGTATCAGCAAGCATACATGGGCTCCCGTTACATGGATGGGATCGGTAGTCATTGATTTAACCGAACATAATAATATGGCAAGCGTTTTTCTAAAAATTCATGACATATGTGCTGTGGATACTAGCCCTTGAATTGAAGTAGCTATTTGAGGCACAAAACAATACCAATCCATTGTGGATAAATATTCCTTGGAGGGACTAGAAATTTAAAAAATCTCTTCAAATCTCGTTCATTGAAATCGCATGGATCAAATCAGCAATTTGAAGTAAACTTAAATCAACAAAGTTGAAAATATTTGAAGATTTTTCTGTCATCTGCCAGGTTTGTTTACTTTTGTTAGTTTTCATAATAAAGAAAGACAGTTAGCTGCTATGTTTCCTTATGTTGAAACTTTTTCATTTTCTTTCCTCAGAGACCCAAAAGAAAACCTTTGAAAGAATATTTTGTAGATGAAGAAGAGGCCACTCTAGAAGGTTTGTTTTGCAGTAGTGATACATTTAATATTTAAAACTCCAAGAAACCTTTAGGTCTCCCAGTTGTGTCTGCCACATATAAACTTAATGTATAAGAATTAATTTTACATGAGAAAGACAATTTTGTTCTACACTTTGCATAGAATTAAATATTGGTCCCCATGGGACACCCTTATATTCTCATAGCAGAGAAATTTTATTTCTTTCAAAATCAAAGCTTTACCATCATCGTTTGTCATATGAAGATTTAGTTGATAGATGTCTTACCCTTTAGTGGTGTCTCAATGTACTATAGTATGTATTGTCTTTCCTTTTCAGTGCCAGCCTCAGATCCCAATGCTCCCAAACCTGAGGGACGGGAACTTGTACCACAACCAGGAGAACAACTAGGGGTAGGGACCTTTTAAACTCTTTATAAATTTTTGGTCTGTCTTGTTTGTTTTCCAAGCATAGCCATTTTATATTAACGATTAATGAAAATTCATAACGAGAATGGTGTAGTGGACTTAAGGCTTATTTATTTTCATGGTGTACAGTGATCCAAAGTGATGATTTTATACTGGCGCTTGTGTGTGTGTTGTACGTACCACTGATAAATTTGCCTTCAATTTTCTCTCTCTTGGAATTGATCAGGCATACATGTACATGTTGTTGGTCATCTCATGAAGTGTCGTATCTGCAAACTTGCCATTTTTTTTATTGCGAAAGGTTTAAAGTTTTGGCTCTTTTTTGTTCTAGTATGCAAACGTAGCTGTTTCACAAGTCTAATACTGCTGAGAACAGTGTTTTGGCGCTTTGAGTGAAGGTAAATCTCACCACACTGAAAGTATGCTCTAAATAATTCTATGTTACAAAAATTGGAGATATGACACTTTGTGAGATGGCCGATGAAATGTTTGTCCAGAAAAACAGTACTCTTGAACTTTTTTTGCTTGAAAAATTTTTCCTCGTAAAGAATTGAACAGATATTTTTAGGTAATTTAGATGTGCCTCCCTTTGCTTTGTATGAAATATTGACTTCTTTGTGTTGAGTAATGCTATCATTGCAAGACTTTTGTTCTTCATATCTGTTTAAATCACTGTGAAATGTACAAAGAACTCATTTATGTAATTCCTTTTTATGCATTTTCAGGTTCCATCAGGTTTACCTCGTAACTTAGAAGCTGCCCTCCAACGTTATGGCTCTTCAACATACAAAGCAAATGCAATCACCGTACTAGATGCCAACGGGAAGCCCACACATAACCTGTCTTACGGTAAATTGCTCAGTCGGACTCAGAAAATCGCCTACAGCTTGTTACATAAGGTTGGACAAAAGGGAGAGCCCATACGTCCTGGAGATCGGGTAAGCCTGAAACAATTAAAGCCGCTATTACAATTGTTTGATATACGTCAGCAATGTACCAAAGCAGTTTTGAAACATCACGGTAGTAATTATATTTCATTCTTGACATTTTACCAGCTGCTGCTGATGCCGCTGATACTGATGATGATAATAATAACAATAATTAAAGTGAAAGTAATCCTAATGAGAAAGTCCTTTCATCACTCTGTGGAAAAATGTGTAAAAAATTATTCAAATCACATACATTTAACATTAGGCACAAATACAGATAATAAAAGAATTATGACAATGGTAAAAGCAGAATGGTTTTAATTAGCTTATTAGACAGATGAAGGCTGCAATGCAGATATTTTGAAGTAAACAAAAATAAAAAAATAAAAAGTTACTAATTTGATTTGTTAAAAATTTGTTGCTCAGCAGAAAAAATGAAGTTACATGTAATTGTAACACTGATTCTGCCTCAAGTCGAATATCCACATGATGTCTTAATGAGTATATAATGAATGGCTTTGATAAGATCATCTCATGGTTTCACTGTATGTCTGTATCGACAGGTGGCACTAGTATATCCTAACAATGACCCGATATCCTTTGTGTGTGCATTCTATGGATGTATATTTGCTGGTGTGGTACCGGTGCCAGTTGAAGTACCTCTTTCTAAGAGAGTTGGGGGCTCAAATGTAAGTTGCTTCTTTTTTCTTTGTCTTTCTTTGTTTTTCTTTTTTCTTTTCTTTTCTTTTTTTTTTTTTTAAATCCTACAAAGTTTTGACCCATTGACTTGATGTGTAGTCCATTGATCATCGTTCAGATGCTGACATTTGATCGACACAGTGACATCATGCATGTTGGAGGGGTAGGATAGCGTCACTTCGATGGTCTATAAGAATTCCCATATCTGGGTAAAAGGCGAAAGAAAAACTTGCAAACCCTTTGGCTTTTACTTAACTGATACTAAGTCTCATTACCAGGTCAATTTCCATAAAGGAAACAATAAAATTTTCCATTTAAAAGGTCAGGGTCCTATGCCACACTATGGAGCAAATGAATTTCCTCCATGCTTCCCTGCTTACCAAGGTGTCATTATTATATTTAATGCAACCACCCTGTTCAGGTTACCAACTTTGTACGGGTTGGCTTATATATAATGCATAAGCTTCATGACGCTTGATCTCTTAATTCATATTTTGTTGGGAATTTTTATCCCTCGCAGATTCCACCTCAGATGCTAGGGTCTTGTTATGTTTTATCAGTGTGGGTTTTTTTTTTCCTCTTCTTATTTAAAAAAACATTCATTTTTCAATGACTTTTTTTGTAAATGATTTTTTAAATATGTCAGTTATACTGCAAAGAGGTGTTCATCATTGACAAAAAATGAAGAAAACCAGTAGAAAATCAAATACACAAAAGAAGACATCATTTACTTCATGAAGGCTTACTCGTGTTATTTGTCTGCAGACTGATGGTCTATGGATCATATCAGTATAATTTCAGTATGCTTGAGATACTGTGATGAAAGTCTTCTGGCTTTTTTCGAATGCTTACATTGTAAAATTTAATTGAAATGGAATTTGTTTTTTTTACTCGTACATCTGAAATAGCCCGATTCAAAATAGGGAATTTCTCTTTTTTTTCATTTTTTTTTCTCACTACTTAATTTTCGTAAAATTCAGTTCTGAATCAATATTCTCCATTGCTTGTCATGAGAAAAATCAATATATTGTCCTTGCACTTCATTCATTTTCCAATTTTTTTTCAGGATGCTGGTGGAGCAGGTGTAGGATTTTTATTGGGCAGTTTAAATGTGTGCTGGGCCCTGTCCTCAGACAACTGTTATAAAGGTTTGCCAAAAACATCAAATGGAGAAGTTGCCTCATTTAAAGGTGAGAGATAGACATTTTTTAGTAGTTTTTTAAAAAATGCATAAACAAGCAAGTATGTATCATTTAGGTGGACATTGCTGGAAGACTGTTATCAACTGATTTAGTCTAAAATGTTAATCTGATTTTTCACTTTCAGATCAAATTTCCTTCTCCTCCTTTTCCTCCTTGTCCTCTAGGTGGCACATTCACTCAAGAATGTTGTCTTCATGATTGCCCCACTTTATAAATCTCTCCCATTGCGATCTTTTCAGCTCTTGTCAAGTCTGTCTTTAGGTCTTTCTCAATGTCATTCCTCCAACGTCGTTTTGGTCTTACTCGGCACCTTTTCTTAAGCTAGTTATCTCTTTTTTTGGTGTTTACTAGCCATTCTTTTTTTGTTCCCAGTTCGCTAGCCTCAATTCATTTCAGCAATTTAAAAGGCCACTTCACATTTCACAAAGTTTTACTAAGATGAGGAAAAATAAAATAAGATTTCAAGCATTTTTATAATGTACATGACTTTGCTATCAGTGTTATATGATGAATTTGAATTTTTTCTTTTTGGCCGTTCTGTTCAAGCCATTATCTCTTTTACCCCTCAGGTTGGCCCAGGTTAAATTGGTTTGTCACAGAAAACCTAAGTAAACCTCCAAAGGACTGGCAGCCACCTGTCAGGAACACTGAGGAAGTTCCAGCTTATATAGAAGTAAGTGGAAGTAGTCCCTGTGCCTTGTTTTTCATAAAGGCATTGTTAAAGGATACTCTTTTCACACTATAGGCTGATTCAAATTCAAATTCAAAATACTTTATTATTATGTTGTAAAGAGAAATAGAAAGGCATTTCCAGTGTATAAATAAAGGCTGACTCATATTCAAATTCAAAATACTTTATCTTGTAAAAATAAATTGAAAGGCATGTTGATCATACAAGTTACATGACAATGTTTTATGCTAAATGGTATGATTAAACGCCTGTGCAGAATTCATCAAGAAGTTAGACAAGACAAAATCCCTGGAGTAATCTTAATAGGAATCGATATGAATTTACAGAATTCAGACTGTTTAACTATCATCATTCGGACACGAAACATGCAGTTTTTTTTTCATATATTTTTAAAATTTATTTGTTTTTGTAATCTTATAGCTGGTTATCCATCGATGTGCATTTTGACTTTCAGACTACTTTTTCTTGCGCTGAAATGCAGGCCTGTATCTTTCATGTCAAGCAAACAGATTGTTACAAGGCTGAGATATTGAGTTCCAACACAATTTGTTAGATTAAAAAAGCAGGAATAGGTCATGAAAATAAGGACCAAAACACAAATTCCAACCCAAATTAAGCAAAAGATCAAAAACAAAAAAAAAAAGAAAGGAAGCAAGTGAATTTATATCGTGACTGATTTTTTTGTTTATTACAGTATGCTCTGAACAAAGATGGTAGCACAGTTGGTGTAACAATTACTCGCAGTACTATGCTTTGCCATTGTCGAACCTTGACTGTAGCTGCCAATTACACTGAAGGTAACCTTTTTTTCATTTCATCATATAAGTAGAGAGTGAATGTATGATTTAGATTCTTACTGTTTTTGATATGTAGGGGAGTTTTATCTGCTTTAGATATCATTACTCTTTTCTTTACAGCTATGTAAGATTGAGAAGAGAAGAGTGTATTTATTGTTTTTCCATTTAAAGGAATGCCTTACTTGTAAGATTGGTGTGTGCAAGCTGTTGTACTTTTTTGCGCTGAATTGGCTCATTGGGCTGGAGCTTATCCAGGTTTCTGTAGCATTAAGCGGACAGTGACAGACTTTATCCATCATTGTCTGAATAGTATGCTAGTCTATTGCCGAGTACTTTTCCAGCCAAAGCTCTAGCCATTTTCCCCTGGGTCAATTGAAGCAACAGGGTTAAATTTTCTTGCTTATGGAAAAACTCTTATGTCCGTAGCAAGAATCGAACCTGCTACCTTTCGGTCAGCAGGCCAACTCTCTACCACTGAGCTCAGCACCCATCATCTCTTTATCGAGTATACTCAACACCAAAAATATTAAGTTCATCTAAGGAATCATTTTGAGTATAGAAAATTTCAAAGTTGGCCAATTCACACATTTTCATGCATCAATACATAGTATTTTGTAAAATTTGGTGATAACTAACATTTTGACTTGCATTCTTAAAGTTCAGGTTTTTTGTTTTGACTTCAATATCATTCTTCTTGTTTCAAAGATTTCAATCAGGCTTGTGTGATTAGTTTTGTATATCATTAATATGATAAATCACTTTGTGGTACCCACAATTTGTACTCCTCACTTCCTTTCCACAATCTCCATTAAGGAATGAATACAAGAAAGTTGAAATTTTAACCAAACAAGAAATGTAATTATGGCATTCCTTTTTTGTTTATAACTAGCTGGATCCCAGATGAATGGGTTTCAAAATGGCAATGAATCTAGATGAACCTAGAAATCTAGTCATAGATCTAGATCTCTATTTGAGTAGAAGATATAATGAAATACCTTAAGCTTTCACGTCTGAATATCTAGATCTACGTATTCTCACATGTATCCAGAGCTACAGTTAATCTAGATAAGATTTTGTAGAAGATATCTGGATATACTCACCTGTAGATCTAGAATCTATTCATGTAAGATTTAGTGACGTTTAGAGTTGGGGTCT
>JAOYNN010245859.1:0-10470 GCA_025770095.1 Goniobranchus kuniei
TATCAATAGTATAAATGGCAACTTTAACTACTTTTTCATTTTTATGCCCAATTATGGGTATAGTGATTCTTTGCATTATGAATTGTTATATTTTTATTCAAAACCATTCGTGTGAATCTGAAAATAAATATATTTCAATGACTTTTGTAATAGTTTGATTTTTCTTTTTTCTTTTAATGCGACCAGTATGTCAAAACTCATGCTATGGAAAGGCAGGATTTTAAGTTTAAGTTTTTAGATTATTAGTCAAATATTCTTTTATTTATGACATCTTCAAACACTTTCTGTCTTATTTGTTTTGCAAGAGCTTCTTCTTTCTTCTGTATTCTTCTGTCAGACTCTCTTTTTAATGTCGTCATAGGGGAGAGTCGTACTGGGAGAGGGAAGGAGGCATAGTTCAGTGGCTATCCCTCATTCATGTGCATTGCCTGACTTAAAAATACTATCAGGGTCACTTGCTATCTAGATGAACTGAGTATGTTTGTACTTAAAAGATGGTACAAAATCCTGTGTGGTTATCACATGTATTGTTGGGGCTTACTGGCCGTTGGTAATTAAGTATGTTTTCTAGAGAGATAATAAATTTGTTTGACTGTAAATTGCCTCTTAATACAGTCTTTGAGCTACATTAAATTGCTAGTTTTATTTTTTAGACACATGATATTTTTTATTGTCTGTAAGTCATCTCTCCTTGTAGCCTTTTAGTTATCTTGTCTGTTTCCCCATGTAGCAACTTCTTTTCCTCATCTGAAAATCTCTTCTACTACTTCCGTTCTTTCCTTACTTTAAACTAACCTTTTGTCTTGCTTTGTCTATGGGTGCTGTCATGACCTTTGTAGTCGAAAAGAGCCCTAAAACACCAAATAAACAAACAAACATTATTTACTGTTTGAAAAGAAGGATGTACTTAGTGAAGTGTCAAAACATATATAAAACAGTAGCATGAAATCTTTAACTTTAGATCAGTGGTAAACAATATTTTTACAGAATGGTAACATATTCATATCATCCCTGTAAGTCTTTAAACGTGTAAGTTGAAAATTAGGTCAAATCGTTTTTTGGCTTTGTTCGACTAGAATGGGTGTTTCCCACCTCCTCTATAAATATCAGACTCATGAAACTAATAAAAGTGGCATTTTTTGTCAAGGGATCGAAACACTCCTTTCACACCTTCTCTTTTATTTTCAATTATTTATTCAGTTTTTTTGTCTCTCCTGTAAAATTTCCTTTTCTTGATTTACGCATTTAGAGACTTACAGGGACAATATTCTTATTATCTTCATCATTTTAATTTACGTTCATTTCCATTTGTGTTGTTTATTTTCAAGGCCTGATGTTGATGTGTTTGGAGAGGAAGAAGATAATACCACAGAGGAATTGTTTGGTGAAGAAGCTGCTTCAAGAAAAACAGGAGAAGAATCAATATTTGAATCAGGTAAAGATCAAAAGGTCATCTCCTTTTATTACAACGTTTAAAAATTTTAAGCTTTCCTTGTTAATTTATATTTTATTTAATTGTACTAGATTAACAAAATATTTTCTTCTTATGAATAGGTGGCATTGCCGTCTTCGATGGTCAAGATCTGAAGAGAGAATTAACTGAGGAAGATGAAGCAGATTTCTCCTTCATCCCAGATGCCATTATCTCTAAGACAGTAAAAACGTCTGAAATAACAGCCCAGGAGGAGCAATCAAGAGAAGAAGATGAGGATCATTCAGATTTGTTTGAGTAAGTTATCTTCTGTAATGAATCTTAGAATTTTCTCTCCAATTTATTGTGTGTGGTCAAAATTACTTGGAATTTTCATCAATAACACTTTTGGGGGTAAATTTAACCGTGGAATCACAGTTCACCTGATTTCATACCCAATGTTTATGCCTGGGTTAAAATGACACAGCCCAGGACAGTTTTCAAGCAGTCTTCAGTCACCTGGTTTTCACCTGGATCCCAAGTAATTGTTTGCCAATCAGGTCACCATTCCTTGTGGTCTTCCAAATCACCTCATACATTTTACTGAAGAAGAGTCAAAAGTTCATTCATATTATAAGTTCTATATATGTGGTTTTGTGTTTTGTCAAACAATCTAAAACAATGTATTTTATATAAGTGCAACTGTTTTGAGTTGTTGATATTAATATGCAACAATATAATTCATAGTAATGTATTATCAACTTCAGGTGATACAGACAATAATACTAATGATCATAATGATAGTAAAGAAAATTATATAATTAGAATGATTATGGTAATTATTTTTTAATCAGATTTTATACAGCAAGTTACAGAAGCCTCATAGTCAAACAAATGCGTACACAGTCTGATATTGAAAAGCTGAGTCCACCCTCAGTTAATAATCCATAAGGCTTAATTATCATAAAAATGTTCATATGTTTTATTTACTTTTCATTTATTTCATAGGTTTAATGAGGACTTAGATGCATTGATGAATGTTGAGATCAGCAAGCGCAAACCTTCCAAAGGAGTTAGTGGTTCAGCGCAACCCACAGGATCTCCAACAGAGTCACATGGAATGTCAGCTAAACCTAAAGTCACTAAAAAGCCTGAAGTTCCCACAAAGCCGCTTGTTGCCTTAAAGCCAGCTGTTCCTTCTAAACCAAAGCCAGGTGCTAAGCCCAGCCTTCCCAAAAAATCAAGCTCAGCTGGGGCTGGGAATAAGTCAGTAATCAAATCCCAGGAAGACGAAGGAAGCTTGGGTTATGTTGATAAACTTGGTGAAGATGACATTTTAAAATACTTACAAGATCATTCAGAGTCAGCAAATGATGATGTAGATTTGTTTTCATAAATGTTTACATCTGCCATGTGTCCCTATTTTCTCTATTGAACAGTTTATTCAAAGTATTCCATGAGTCAGATGTTTTTGAAAAAAGTTTACATTTGTTTTTGTAACCTCAGAGGCTATTGTGAAATGATGCTTCAGTGACAAAATAAGCATTCATTAATGTTATCTTTCTTGATTAACTTTTTTATCCTTAGAATATGTCGTATTTATATGTTTGCGCAAAACATTTCTTGCAAAGATGAGGATAGGCCCATGGTTCTTCAATCGTTGTCATAAGCTCGCAAAGTAAAAACTGTTTTCTAAATGGGAAAGTTGTGATAAAAAAATCAAATCATTAAGGTCAAGAAATTCTTTACAAGGTGTTGCGTCCCAAGCTCTTAACTTAGATTTCTAATTTCTACATTGATAGTAAGAAGAGAATCATGTTAATACAAACAACTTAACTGATGTAAATCTAAATGAAAAGTAAAGATCAGAGTTCTTGTCATCATCAGCTAGAGAAATTAGAATTCTTTAATCAGAACTAGTGAGCAAATATCAAGAGAAAATGCAAAGGCTCCAGTCTATCAAAAATGCATAAATCCATTAGAGTCTGCTGTTTGACTAAATGACTCTTAAAGATGTCAAATACTTATTGTTGTAAGTCAATCATCTTCCTTTACAATTTGCTTAAGATGATGAGAGAAAAACATACTTTTACTCTGATATTACTTGTTGGAATTAGTGAGAAGTATGCTTTTATTATATCACTTGTTACAACTAGCGTAAAATAAGAAATGTGATTTTATTAAATTGCTTGTTATAATTACCTTAAGATAAGAAGTATCCTTTTATTAAAGTACTTGCAAAAAGCACATTTCTAGTGGAATCATAAGTCCAAGTAAAATCATGATATTCATTTACTTTTACTTTAAATTATTTGTTTTGAGGTGGCATTGTTGTTGCTTGTTGTGATTTTGAATTTTTGACCAAGGTAAATTAAATTGATTGTAGTTGTAAATTAGAAATGAAATAAATGAGTAATTTAAACAATCTAGATTTCAGACTTTCAATACCTGTTAATGGTGGTGTACCTGTAATTATTATGTTTGTTATTGAATCTGTGATTTTGTCTTTCTCTGTCTTTCAATATTGCTGTATGTTTATCTTGCAGATTTCCTTTCTTGCATCATCATGTGCTTTGTAGGTCATATGTGTAGTTGTAACCAGTGTTAACTTTTGCTGCTTTTATATTGTTATATTTGTTTCCTTATTTGCTTTATATTGAAACCTTTACAATTCTGTTGACAAAAACAATATTGAATTAGTACTTACCCTATTAATTAAAGTCACATTTTATAACAACATCGATTGCTCTTTTATTATAAAAGTTGTGACTGTTTTTTAAAATGATTTTTTGCAATATGACTTAAAATGTGCTTACTGACACTGTTTCTATTTCAAAACACTTTTTCATTTTAATTTATTGTTTGGGTTGTTTTTGTCTGGGATCGAACTGCAGTTATTGCCTCTAGGTTTTACTATTACAACCAAATCTACTGTTGAATGCATTAAATTGTGATACTCAAGTCAAATTGCTACAAATTGAAAATGACTTTTATTACCGCATGTTATTATGTCTAAATATTCAGCTTTCTTGCTTTGGTAAACAAAATCCAAGAACTTGAACAAAGAAACAAAAAAGTCAATCTAAATTTTATAAAATTACTCAAATGTTGTGCTTTTGCATTTTTTTGCTCATTGTTGCTGAAACTTTAATTTTTTCCTAAATTAGATTTTTATGTCTTTTTTAGACAGAGATGTAAATGACATTTCACTGGTTTGCTTAACCAATCTATATGTACAATGTTTTTGATATATCAATGACAATATGATTTACATGAACATAGAACACATGATTTACTTTGTCATCCTACAGGATAGTCTAATGCTGGTTTTATATGAAGGGTTTGACCACAAAATGCGATGTATCCATGTTAAGCAGTTTTAGCAAAAAGCATTTTTTTATTAAACAAAAACCAATCAAGTTTTCATTTACTTATGACATATTTAAGATATAGTCCATCATCATGCATAACTGAGCAAAAATCATTGTTCATAATTTTGATGTTGGTCTTTACAAAACTAAATCCTATTTTGCAAAATGCGATAAATCCATAGAATTTCTTCACAAAACGAGACAAATCCAGCACCAGAATCATCAAAATCTATCACTATTCAATGACAGCATCATTATAGACTGGATTCTAAATCGATCTAAAAGTAATAATCTAGATCTAGACCCAAATTCAGATGGATCTAGAATCTAGATCCAATCTAGATCTAGTTCTTAATTTTACCTTGAGTTAGGTCTGCCGCTTTTACAAAAATGATTCCAGTTGTGTGAACATCATATTGACGGCCTTTTTTCCTATCCCAGAGTACCTTGCTTTTTTAATGGAATCTCTTCCAGGAGTATTGGTCTTGGGTTTTCTACTTCTTTCTTTACAAGCAGTTGCTTATTTGAAAAAGTCGTCAAAATCATTAATTATCCATGATATGGGAGCAGCCATATTGAAAGCAATAGCGATGGTATGAGCGATGGTATGAGCATGCTTGTCCATGATTGGTCACTGATAGCGTTGGTCCTGCATGTTGTAAACAAAGCAATACGGCATTTATCGCGTTTTGATAAAAATGCTAAAGTTTGGTACCCGTATCTGTTGGATTTAACGCATTTTGCATACAAAATTTGAAAAATCATATTAAGATCACTTGATAGAACTATGATATATGCTTATCAGATATATTTTAAAAATGGTGTTTATCGCGTTTTGCGGTCAAACCCTTCATATGTTTTTACAAAACCCAAAATCTGCGTGAGGTTTTAGTTTTTAGTGCTGTTGTGCTTTCTAGACATTTTTCTAATATGACATCTATTTGTTTGCTTTGATATAGGTATAAGTGGGTTTCTGATTGAATTACCTCTTATTTGATACCAAAATAAAGAATATTGTTTGAACCTCGAATGATTTAAAGCAGTAAAACCACCCTTTCCATTTTTTTTGTGGCTCAGTATATGTATGCCTGCATATAGGAGTGGGGGGGATGGGAGGTTTGATTTTTGTTTTAACTGAAGGCAACTATTTAAGAATTAAAATGGAAAATATTTCATGCAGAATTAACTGGAACGTTGGAATCATTGGAAAAGGAGTTCACATGTGTGACCAGAGAGAAAGCAGAGCTAGAGCATGAAAAAGAGGAAGTAGAGACATCTGTAGAGAATCTGAGAGTGGAACTCACCTCTCGTAAAAAAGAGTGCAAACAATTACAAGAAAGTGTAAGTATGAGCTTTTCCTTTTTTTAAAAACATATTGTTAGAATTAGCACCCAGTCCAAGCTCATGTTCCTTGTAGCTGTTTAGGATCACAGCATTTATGTGGCCGATTGGCTTGGTGTGTGTTTCATTCTGTATACAATTTTGAGAGTAGTGATCATTGCTTTGGCATCTAGAAGTCATCTGGGAAGAAACCCCAGAATTTGTTCCATTGTAGATCAGGGAAAACATTTACTTTTTAAAAGCCTTTATTTTCAAGCTCTAAATTAATTTAGGGGAACATCCTTACTTTTCTCTCATGATGTCAAGATACCTGGCAATAAGTTCAGACCTCCCAACCTCTGATCATCAAAATTGGATGGTAATGGGAGAAGAATTAAGATTTGATTATCATTCTCACAGTAGATGGTAATATTCCATTGTGACAGTGGGCTGATATAGCTCAGGAGTTGCATTGTTAAGGAGATCTGAGAATGGTCATCAGAATCTACAGGTAATTTTTTAGATTTAAAATTTTGTCCAGTCTCATTACATAGAAGAATAACATGGAAAAATTATACACTTTGCAACAAGAATTTGTTTATCTGAAAGTTTTGATGCTTCCTGAAGGATTTTGGGGCATTGAATTCAGTGGTGACAATAAATTTTTTATGCTAGGTCGAATTAAGGAGTTAACGGGAATTCCTGATTTTTGCGATTTTCAAGGGGATAGGGTGGAGAAAGCATGACATAAAAGTAACAATACCTGTAAATACAGCTAGGTGATACAACTAACCTATAAAGGAGTAATTTATCAACACATGAATCAATTTTCAGTTAAATATTTGCAAATTTGAAAGAGTTATGCCCCTTCGTTTAACATAGTGTTGCAGAAAAATGTAACATTTTTTGTAATTTTTCCGACATTCTAACTTCCTTTGCCAGGGTATTTCTTTTGTTTATCAAAGTTTTAATTTTTAAATATGTTTTTTCATCTCCCATGTGTTTGGGGAGAATGTCCCATTTTTCCAAGAAAGCCTTTTCTATTGAAGAAAAGGGGTAAAATCTGGAAAACCCAACCATAGCCACATGAAGGTAGAAATACCATGTCTTCGCCAAGAGATACTTACATATATCAAGACAACTGGCAATTGATCCAAAATATGTATGAAAAGAACAATGAACGCCATGTATTCAATATAATTTCAGTAATGAATAATTTGAGTGAAAATTTTCCAGATTCAATCATTTGTATATACAATAAAATGTGTTTTGCAACAACAGACTGACTGAATTTGATATTAGGCCATTTTAAAAGAAATTATTAAGAAAGAGTCTTTGTTTCCTTGAAATGATTAATTATAATGCTCATCAGTGGCAGGTATGTGGCTTTCCTCTCATCACAATGACCTCATTTTTTTCTTTTGCTATTCTTATAATATTATTGATCTGTAATGTTTCGACTGTCTACTGTTTTAATTTTTCTTTAAAACCATTTTTTTCTTGTTTATGACTTGAACTAAAAATTTATCATAACAGTTGGAAATACTATAAACTTAAATCAAAACTTATAGCAAATACGTGAATGGCTAAAGAAAAGAAACTTATAAGGTCAAAGTTGATGTTCGAGGTACCATTATATTTAATTCTTAACCAGTCCCGCATAACACCTTATTAAACTGTCATTTTCATGCTAGATGTTATCTTGTCTCTGATTTACAGGATCGAACTAAATGTGTGCTCACCCTCTCTTCCTTTTTAGTAATCTTTCAACAAAGCTTTTAGCTTGCTATTTTTAAGCGACTGTCAACGGATCCCGAGTACATAATTGCGTACATTTATCGTGTCTCAATGAATTATTGTCTGGAAAATGTCATTCGGCGTTTCTCGGCTTTCTATCAGTCTATGGTGTTATTTTATTTCGACTGTTTTGTTTCGTACGTCGTCCTTATCTTTTCTCAGAAGGGATATGTCAAGCAATGATGCAGTTTTCTCAGTTTCACTCCTCCCACTCATTCTACACAGTTAATAAACACCGTCTTTTTCCGATTACATGTGCAGGAGTTCTCGCTCTTCTCCCTCCTCTCTTCTGTACCTCCCTTCTACACTTTCTCTCGTCTCTGTCCTTCGTATTTTTGCATAAAAAAATACTGTTTCTTTCTTTGACTACAATCTTTTTGCTGTCTCCATCCCCCATTATTCAATTCTCTCCTTACTCCTCTATCCCCGCTTCCCTCCGTGCTCCAATATTTCTTTCTCTGTCCATCCCATTTTCTCTGCTTCCTTTCCAACCCTTCTCTCTCTCTCTCTCTCGCTCTCTCTCTCTCTCTCTCTCTCTCTCTCTCTCTCTCTCCTAGCCCCTCCCCCTTCCTCCCTCATGATCTCGTACTCGCTCTCTGCACCATAATAAAGACTCTCCAATCTTCATAACCAGTTCGTTCTATCCATTCATAATCCGTCTCTCATTCCACCTGACTGTATAATGTCATTTCGGGTCTGATTAATGAGTAGTCCAGACGCCCACTTATTTTGATTACATGAAATATTATCTTTAAGAAGCTACGATGAAAGTAATACCATTAAAACATGATATCAAATTATGTAATTATCCATTGATCCCCACAACATTTCATACGCTAGATCCTATAATGTGCAAAATATTTGCAAAATTGATAAATAATCTTTATAAGTTACCCTGGTGTTTAAAAAGAAAAAGAAATAATTTCTTAAAATGCGCAATAATTTGATGAACACGAAATGTGAGTGTCCACATTTTTCGCCCTCTCATGCAATTGATTCAAACAATTTTATAATCATTAAACCACTAAGTCAAATACAAAATATTACAATTGTGTAATCAAGCATGTTTTCTATACGTCCACCGTGTCCTTCCAAACATACTTGTACTCGCCGTTGAAAATTCTCCTCGACTCGCTTGCAGATTTCTTTGCCATAGCTTCGCACTAGGTTGAGTATGTGTTTTTGCAAGGTCATCATTGTTTGGGGCTTTTCCCGGTATAGTGACTTTTCTTTCATGGACCCTTAGTGCTGTACAAGAAAGAAAGATCACGGCCTGTGAAATGCTTCCGGAAAACAATCAATGTAACAAAGAAGAGTTAATGATATCAGAAATGAGACCATACGAAAACAAACAAGAATTCAGTCAATCACTAAATTCATAGAACACAAAATACTAAAATGGTTTGGACATATGATAAGAATTCCATTTAACCAGCCAGCATCAAGAGTATACAATTCCAATGAGTCTGGATTCAGAGCAAGAGGAAGTCCGTGGAAAACATGGCTAAATGACATCGAGGCAGTCCTGTGACGTCACAATATTTCAGCAACAGAAGCCACTAACATGGTACAAGACCGAAACTTACACCTTCCCCCGACATCGCAAATATACCAGAGGATTGAAAATCAAAAGTAAGACCAATAATTTGTCTTTGACGCAAGCCAATAAAAAGAAATCTTGGGGGATTGAGTCTAGATAGCAAGGTGGCCATTTTCTTGAGCATTAACTTAGAGTTACTTAGAGTTGATTTCCAAACTAGGTTCTGTTGATCCTCTTTGCTGGGCTATTATAATTTGTCATTTATTTCGGTGTAAGTACATGGCGGCCTTATAGTTGTATACAGCCTCGTCTTTCTCCCAGGGCTTATCAAGTCGGATTTTGAATTCCTTCAGAGCTCGCTCTCTTTACGACTGACCAGCCGTTAATGAAATAGATTTAGCAGGAAAACGAGGGCAATCTTGGATGTATGGTGTCGCTCTATACTGCTGAAACAAGTAGTATCCTAAATAAATCTTCGTTCTTTTCAAAACTGTGATAAACTTCCGTATAACGGCTATGTATAGCGCGCTGAATTCCCAGTTGGATCATTCTCACATAAATTTGTCCATGGGGCGAAAAAGTATTGCACGTTTGCTTATTTTCGAGAAAATGTATTGTTTCTTAAAATTCAAATCACAACATAATGAAATCACAAATCAGTTGGTATGTAAGTTGGTGGGGGTAAATTCTATGACTAGTCTATATGCATGAAACATGCTATAGCGATATGTTGACTATAATGCACACTGCTAATGTTAAAAGAGTTCTGCTGTTATCTAGACACCCTGCACAATTGGGGCGCAGAAAAGTAAACGTCAAGAAACGATGAAGATGGAATGAATTTCATACAGAGGTAGGGGAAAATCGTATAAGTCCCAAGAATGGCGAGCACTGTGGTGTTATTTGTATTGCATTCATAATTCAAAGATATGGGGTATGACATATAGGAGGTGTCTTGAACTTGCCTGACGTAAACTGGCAACAAGACACCATAAAAAGTCACCAATACCCAACAGCTCTAAACCAACAAT
>JAOYNN010245970.1:0-10468 GCA_025770095.1 Goniobranchus kuniei
GAGGGGAGGGCTCTGGGGCTGGGCCCCCCAAACCCCCATGATTTCTGTTGCATCCAAGTAAGGGTCTATAGTAAAGGGGTTAATGTTTAAACGGTTCAGCTCCTACTCTTTGAAGACTATCAGGCGATTACTGCGGTATCGAACTGCAAATGTAACAAATCCGGCTTACCAAGCCCAAAATAGAAAAATGGCGGCCATTTGATTTCCTCACTTTGATGTCTTTTATTTTCAATTTCTTCATATGTTTTGATTTTGTAGTTGTAAGTCTAAAAAATGCATGTAGCTTAAGAATAAACAAGAATCTGGTCTATACCTAGTAGTAAACATGCAATCAAAGTACTGGTAAGAAGTTGGGGGGACGTTTGGAAGAACAACCAGTTATCCAAATCCGAATCTGGATTCCCGCTCAGCACCAATCACCACCAGTTACCGGTGCTTGTATACAATCTCGGTCCCGTTTGGTTATGCTTGGCGGCCGTGATGGAGACATTCAAAAGTGGTTCCCAGATTGGCGTAATTATGCAAAATTATTATTTGCACGAAAACAAAGTGTGCTTCAACGCATGTGAAGTAGGTTTTAATGTTGTTTTTTTTAATTATTAGGCTAATATTACAAATGTTGAGGTGCTACTCAAAGTTACTCTGTTTTGTGTGCTTAAAGAATAATTTTATGTTTTATCAAGACTTTAACTGAAGGCAGACACAAAAATAAAGGAAAACATTCTGAGTGGACAACAAAAAATAAGTTTAGAAGAAGAAGAACAAGAAGATGAGGAAGAAGATGATGATGACGTGGAGTAGGTGGGTTAGGGTGTAAGACCTCATATTTTAATGGTGTATTAGAATGTAATTATTACGTTCATGGTAAATTTATTTTCCACCTGGCAACCACTTCCATGGTATCCATCATGGCTTCTAAGTGTAAACAGACTGGACCCGGATTGTATGCAAGTACCAAGTTACCTAAAAGAAAGCAAAAACTAAATATTTGAAACGGGGCCATGTCAGTGTGTATGTTCTTGTGATCTCCCTTGCATGTACTCATATACATCTAATAATCTGCTCTGGTCAGTACCTCGCTTCCTCTGTCTCCTGAGGGCTGGGTTACAAGGCAGGCATAGACTACTGTATTGTAAAAAATATTCCACTCTTCTGGCTAATTGTTGACCTAGCCAGTTTCGCAAATGTCAGGTTTATTCAGGGACATTTTCAGGTTCACATTTATTTCTTCCCTTTTTTTTTCCGGTGTCTTTTGGTCCAGTTATGATCAAGCCTTATCTTGTGCTGATAGATGCGGGATGGGTCGTGTAGCTTGGTTCTCGAGTTAGGTTGAAAGGGGCCTGGTGCTAATGCTGGGAATACCCACCCATTTTGTTACCAGGGTAATTCCTATACCCATGAGGCATTACCTGCATACCTGCACAGGGGATAACTTTTTTATTAAAATCTGAAAAGCATGGATGTTTCAACTAAATCTAGGCCTAGATCGGAGTCCAGTCGCTTGATTTTTTGTGCGCTGTGTGGGTTTTTTCTGTTGTTTTGTTTTGTTTTGTTTTTTGTTTTTTTCTGCAAAATGCAAAATACAATCAAATAAATAATCTTAAAACAACGAAACAGTTTGATTATCAAGGAATGAAACTGAGTAAAATTAACCGTTATAAAACATTATTCTTCACATCTGACAATGTCAATTTTGAAATATTGCAATAATAATAAAATAATATTATTTTATCCATATGATAATTAATGACTAGAAAATCACAGAATATTTTAAATTGGGAACAACATAACAAGAGTAACAATGGATGTAACTGAATAAAAAATTATCATCATAAAAAAACATTTTCATCACCTAGAGGATTATCAGTTTTGAAATGTTGCAGCAATAATGAAACAATATTATCCAAATGACTAGAAAATCCTTTGGATGTCAATCCATATTAATGCTATAGTGCGTTTCAAAATTCAAAGTCACATATCGAGGCCTATATCTTCTAAAGTAAACATCGCATGGAACTGAAAGTTTGTGTATTAGTCTGGAATGATCATGACCAAACAAAAATACTAGTTTCAAATTTTTATCACATATAATTAAAGAGTTTCTCTATATGAGCTTTATAAAATACTCAAGATGGTTGAATGTATAATATTTTTATGATTTACATTAAAACAATCCCATCCATTCGCACATCCATTGAAACCAAAAGAAAAATGCTAGGATAAAACTAAAGTTGTTTTTATTTCATTTGGATCTAGAGTATCATATCGCCACCACTTGTTCAATAGACTAAAGAACATGACGTAGATCTAGATCTATTATAAAAGCTCCCTATTAAACTGAGATGAAAGTGTGTGTAGTTTTCTAAACCTACTCTTAAACACAAACACACTGTCTGGTTTTGAGTTGCGTCAAGATCATTTACTGTATAACACTGAAATGTTGAAATTTTGTCGCCTCGGCATTTTTAATATAAGACAAATAAGCAAATCTCTCGAATAAAGCAGATTTTTAACTGAAAAAATCATTTTCGTTTGGTCATGAATACATCGAACCACCACACAGAGTTTCAGAAAGATTAAAAAGAGGGTTTTGGAGATAAAGACGTTTTTCTGTGGCTCTAAATTTTGAAACAGTCTATAGTTTTTATTTTAAAATATCAGTTTGTCACCTGGCGGGACTAGAGAAGTTCATGGAAAAAGAAATCAGATAGTAGAAAATTCAAAGAAGTAAGCTGATTTGAAGAAACTAACGGGTATCCATTACCTGCATTTACTACCCAAGTAGACGGGTAACACCTGCTACCTGAGGGCACCCAGGTACCTTCCCAGCACTACCCGATGTTTCTCTTCAACAGTATTTCAGAGTACAAAACCTAAATCCAAACCATTTTTTAAAACGGAATTAATCTGATAGTGAACAAATTGTTGTCTTTCTACATGAGGCAATGTGTAAATGGGGAGTCCTGATATGATTATGTGCTCAGTTTTAGAGTACCAAACCTTCAGAATCAAATTACCCCTTTGGAAGTTCTCTTTTTATGTAAGTCAGCTTCACTTAAACTTTACTTAGTCTTATCTTTGAAAACCATCATCATCATCATCTTTTCGGATGTAGCCTCTTATATGGCTGTTGGCCAGTCGTCTAGCTTAGAACTAATATTGGACTTGCCAACCACTCTCCAATATCTTGACTCCAGCGTTTGCTAGGGCGACCCTTCTTTCCTCCACCTTTCATTCCAGAAAGACCTTTTCTAGAGTATCATGTCGCTTTATGTGTCCGACGAATTTCAGCTTTTGTTTCTTTATGATGTGTAGTAGCTGACACGTTTCGAGCCCCAATCTTGGTAAAATATTTTCATTTGTTTCTTTGTGATCCAGGATACTCTCAAAATTTTGCAGTAACATTTCATTTCAAAAGCTTTCATCTCCTCGTCTTTTTTTGTGATTAGCCATGATTCACAGCCATACATTGCATATTGAGATGGAAAGACGCAAGCCCTTAATATCTTTAATTTCAACACTATGTTTTCGCTTTTCCAGATACTTTGTAGTAGAGTTTTTAAAATGTTAATGGCTATCGCCAGTCATCTGTTTATTTCAGTTTGACACTTCTCTATCTTTATCTATTCCCGCATGTCCATATAGTTGTCAATATTTTCCAGCTGTTCTCGTTCAATACAAATTATGGTGTCATTTTATTCTAAATCCATGATTTTGGTTTTCTTTGCATTTAGGAGCAGGCCATTGCTTTTGCTACCCATACATGTAATTGTATGTATGTCCAAGTGTATCACAGTGTTTTAGCAGTAAAAATGTATTTGAAAGAAAAAAGGAAATAACGAATTAATAAAAAATGAATAAATAAGTATTTATATACATAGATTAAAGTTTGATGAAATCAAGTGGGAAACAGGCTGGATGCAAATATAATACATATCTGCAAAGATTGATATAAGCCTTTTTTTTTATCGTTCTGTGAACAGGCCTCAGCACTAGTACTCTTAAGGGTACAGCCACACGTCTAGCCATGCTACCAGCTCACTAGTGAGCATTAAGGCTCGGTTGTCCACACCGCTAGCCACATTTCAAGCTACTACTAGCTGTTCTTTTTATACAACTTGCTTTCACAAGACTCAATGGATTCCCCGCTGTGCCTTAACTTGCATTGCCTCGGGAAGGGAAAATGCACCCAATAAAAAATATTCATGATTTCTTTAATTATTGCAGAAAACCAAAGTCTGCTTGAATCTTGGCTTGATTTTTGGTCGCTCATTTCAAAAATGCCATCAGATTTTGGATCTGATCTGTCCCCATGGAGATATTGGCAGTGGAAATAACTGTCTAGTTAGGCTCAGTGACGTCACACATCCTGCCTCAACGGTGAACACTTTTGAACACCTGGGGTCTCTCAGGGTCACGTTGACCACTTCACGTCAAAGCCTGATCTTTCAGCAGTGGTAAATGGCGAGACATTAACCTCTGCTCAAAGCTTGAATTGATTGCGAGCTAGTAGGCTTGTGGTGTGGACACTTCTTTACTCAAGGCAATCTTTACCACTGCTCAGGGATAGCAGAGCTCAAAGCCCAACTCAAAGCTTGACGTGTGGACGCACTCTAAGACATTAACATTCATGAGTCCAAAAGATGCAGTGGCTGCCACCACAAACAGCTCTTCAGAAAAGTAGGCAAGTAAACTTGCTTGCCTGTCTTGTCATATCCAATTGCTTTCTTAACAAGTGCAAAGTGTCTGCAAAGCATTCTTGCCTATGAATGGGTCTTTAATATCAATGTTAATCCATTGTTCCTCAATTGGCTGCTGAGGTTTATTTGACAATACGTTGATAGAACACTTTTGCGGGCGATAACATCCCTTCCATGTTCACTGAAAATTATGTTTAAGCCATTGTTTCAAAATTTACTATCTTGTAAGTTTCCAAATATATAAGGAACAATAAAATTTTCCATCAAAGAAGGTTAGAGCCCTAAGGCTTTTATATAATAATATATTCCAGCGTGTTGTGCATCTTGGGTGGGTAACATCGAATGTCTTACATTTACCTTGAAGCATTTAATTTTAGTTACAGATGAGAATTTAGGAAAGTAGGTAGATAAATGCACACAGTTAATAGTGTTTAATTCTTTTTTTGCATACATATTCACCTCTGTGAATGCTTGCTGTAACTTGAAGTGAAATAACCATTCATTCCCCTGAGCCTTGACTAATTTTGAAATCAACATATATGCTCTGTGACATTTTTAACTTCGCAGTCTATACAACACCATATATCTCTGCTGAAACGTCACTAATTGCCTTGAAATTTTCATAAATTATGCGTTTGCCATTTTTACACAGCTAACAAAACAAAAAGCTCAAAAGTTAATCACGCAAACATTTGTACTCACATGGAAGGAAAGCCAAAATGAAAATTACAACATCAGTAATGTTTGTGACACAGAGGCTCCTACCCTTTTGCTTTTTGTGGAATGATTCTGCAAAATCAATCAATCTTCCGCGATCAAGCGCTCATGGCCCAATATTCGCATTTTAAACTTTTCACAAAATTTCAAACAAATGTAAAAAATGATGTCTGAGATTTCTGTTTGCCAATCTGCCACAATTTTCAAGCAGCCAAAATCCAATGGTCAGAGGCTTTAGTCGTCATTGATGCCCGTGTTGGAACAGGGGTTGGGTGCAAGATCACTGGCATATGCTGGCATGCATGCAAATTGAGGTTTGTGCATTTCTGTTGGTGGCAAAAGGTCGGCCAAGTTTGAATCTCACGATCCCTAGTTGCATAAATCATGTGTCTAGACAGGTTAAAATGCCGAGCAACAACGGAAATTGAAGTCCCTCCTAGCAACATCCCAATAAGCTGATTTATTTGATCTTTAGTTAAACATGGCATTTGGAATAATGCGAAAATAACACTTTCTAACGCTGGCGAATTGTTAAGAAAATGAGAAGTTTTGAATGTGTGTGTGTTGCTTGACAAAAGCATCGAAATACTGTCAGTAAATTTCCGAAAGGTAGAAAAACTTGATTTGCAACTTGATAAGAAAATCACACCATTCAGTGTTAATCTAATCAAAGCACACTCCGTCGTGAACTCACATTCAAATGTTGAGAAAATTAAACTGCCTAATTTTTTTGCTATTTCATTTTAAAAAGTGTGAAGTTAAAAATGTCACAGAGTATATTACTCAGAGTACAACTAATAGTTAAACCTGACATCACATATAGATCTATAATAAGCAAGCAAAGTGTTTTAAATGATTTCAGTTCAACTTTTCTCCCAAAGCAAAATTCCTCACATGTAAATTGATATTTGGAATGCCTGCATAAAACAGATGTTGGAGCTCTGACCTGCTAATAATCTCTTTGGAAATTTAAAATGTTGCATAGTTTTTTACACATATTTGTTTGTTCTGTTCCTCTCCCTTTTTTATGGTGCTGACCCGCTTTGATCCATATTATGTGGTCATGTCTTTGTACAGATTTTTGCTTTTGCCATCTCTGTGAATGAAAATTATACAGTGGTCTCTGCTTAAGAGACAAGTCTGCAGGTGACAAAAAATTGACCTCATAGGTGCACAATTATGCATTCTAATCATGGCGCTGACACTTGTTTTGTCATTTTTCTTCACACGGGGAAGTAAGTAGGGAACATATTGAAAAAGAAAGATCATCTTAGGATTTGGCCAAGGAAATAATAAAGGGGCCTCTTAGAAAGTGGGTATGGGGACTGGTCTCTTAAAGAAGACTTAAAGAGAAAAAAAATTCTGTTACACAGGAACAGCTGCCTCTAAGAAGCACCTCTTATGTGGAGACCACTGTATTAATTTTTGACACACACCATAGCTTTTTTAATATATTTGTCAGTGTGTGCTTTGAATACTGGACCATCAATTGACAAAAGCATAGAAGCAAAAAAGCAGTGGTTGAAACCAAATACACCTTATTTTGAGACAGATTTTTGCATAAAATAAAGCTTTAGAGATAGAAATTATTTAAGAAAACCCTTTTTTTTTTTTAACAAACAGGAAAGGATATGTAAATAAAACCAGGATAACTTGTATTGTAATAGAAGATTCATTTGTGGACTTATTATTTTTATCTGATAACTTGTCCATTTCAGGCATACTTGTCACAAGCAATTTTAGTGTGAATGATGGATTTTGTTGATTTAGACAAAGTTTTAGATGAGTTTGAGGAAGAAGGTGAGTTGCTGCATGATTAAACTTAATAATAAAAACCCACATGCATGTATCAATCTGAAATAAAAATTAATGACAAATATTTTTAATCACTATATGTAGGACTCACAAACAGGACTGGTCCACGGTGCAGCTCTACCAATGTCATCATTGTTACGAGACTATTAAACGTGTAGGCCTAAGCCTAATAGATGTAGTTCTAACCTTTTGTCTTGTTTAGATCTAATTCTTCTTTGAAATTTGAAATTGTTTAAATGTAGATCTGGACTGGTATCTTGTTCAAGTCCATTATTTTTCAATTATCTTCTACGACCCTTGTAGAATAGAAGATCCATCAAGTTCCTCATTTCCCAATGTTGGAAATAGCTTTAACAAGGCGAGGATTAGACCAAAGACTAAGGACACCAATCCTAATGGTTTCTGGGCTGATATGCCCCTGATGTTTCTTATTTGTCAAATGAAATTTAACAACCCAAAGTGAGGCCCTATGAAAATAAGAGAAATGTTACCCTCAGACAATCCTGCCAGTATTAGATTTATTAAAATCCACCTCGATATGTTCTTTTACGATGCTGCCACACAGTCAATCTTTTTTAGATCAAATGACCTCAGTACTGGTCACTGCTGTTGCCTCTCAAAGGAACAACTGGTCAAAAAATATCCTTCTAGAATAATGTGGCAATCTTCTTAGGAGACTTAGACATTTGCGAACCATGCTAGTGATTGGGCACATTTGTGAGAATATGTGTGTAATTCCAATGAAATTGGTCGTGTTTGTGGGAATGGACATTTTTGTGGGTCTTACATGTATATCATTTTGATTCTTAAATGTTGCAGAATTAAAATAGTTTTTATATTCCTGTTATGTATCATGTTTGAATGTTTTCAGAAGAGTAAAGATAACACATCATGATTGTTTTTTGTTACTTGTCTGAAACATTGATATCCCATTTTAAAGATATGCACAGGACAAAGGGTTAGGTTTTATTTATACATTGGGTGCGCTCAAAAGAAACAACTTCCCGAACTTTAATTCTCATTATCAAAGAATTGACAAAATAAATTGTAATGAAATTTTTACCACATATGCACCAATTAAATCAAAGTAGACCTAAAAAATTTCATGGATGTAAACAGTATATTTTTCAACATACAAGGAAAAATGTAAGCAGTGATCAAAATCCTCAATATCAAAGCCTGCACTGCAAAATCGTCAATTTACGTTTTGAGGTTCAATTGATCTGGTAAGCCCCTGCTTTTTGCGATACATACTTAAATTTCTAAGTCTCTTTTTCTAATCTAGATTTTTAATTACGAATCTTTATCAATGGACATTTTTTTTTTTCTTACATTCAGAAACTTTTGCTTTTAGTTGATCTGTAGTAAACAGCTCCACTCGATCTTTCTTCTCTTCAAATAGAGATTTGATCATTTATCCTTTCTCTTCAAAGGTAAAACATATTGAATAATCATATGATTGAGATTTAGATCTAGATCTATACTAGCTCTAGAATCATAGTTCTAGACTAACCAAATACAATCTAGGTGTGGATGGATCTATGTTTAGATCCAATCTCCATCAAACGATAGGAGTCTTTGTATTGTCGATTTTTACATTGTTGTTTTTTTATTTGTTTTCTTTAGATAAGATCACTTTAGTACAGTGTTTTTTAAACAGTAATGCAGAATATCGAGACAATAACAAAATGAAGCTTTAGAGAATGTTTAAACAATCGTAGCACAAGACTTGTCTGATGATACAAAGTATACGCAGTGGCGAAGAAGTCATGACAAAACTGACTCTAGTAAATAATCGCGAACGAGACCTGTGTTAAAGTGTGATAATTGCAAAATGGGGGTGGTTGTCTTTATATTATTATAACTTTTAGAGTTTTCTGTTAATCATAATGAAATTTTACATACTTGCACAAAGTTATTTGTATTTGAATATGTAAAAATTTGAGAGCGGTTACTTGAATAACAGGAATTTTATAAGGCTTCGAAGTTCAGGAAGTTTTTTTATGCCCAGCCGATATATTACTATTACGCAAAGGATTTTGTTATGCCAAGATTTAAAAAAAAAACAACCAATACCACAGCCTTAGGATCTTTGTTGCTAATTGTTATTTTGCTGGTTCTCTGCGACATTTGCCAGTTTTCTTGAATTGCACTTTCAGCTGAAGGCTTGTTATATATTACATTTTGTCTTCCATTTCAACAGTGCTTTTGCTACCACCACTTCTGACTTCTGACAGTTTTAGGGAAAATCTAAGCGTACAAAAGACCCTTTACTAAGCCAAAATTTGACTATTAAAGTGTGATCAATGTCGGCCCCTAGCACTTTTTGTTACGGGATTGACATCAGTCCCCTGGCGCTCAATGTTATGGCCCAGACCTCTGTCTCCCAACAACAGCCTCTTTGTCAATGATGAATGATCACAGAGGACAGAAAAAAAAAATTTTTGTTACAGCTTTTTAATATTCTTTGAAGAAGATCAGTATATTGCATTTTACATTTTTTTTTTTTTCAGAGAAGGCAGCTCTCTCTATTGTGCCTGGACAAGAGCTTAAACCTAGTGGTTACATTCAGTTTCTAGAGAAACATCAAGCCCAGGAGTGGGAGGCAGTCAACACTAACAATTACCCAGAGAGGGGCTACACACTAGAGAGAAAAGTTGTCAAAGAACCACAAAATGTATCCTATGATGAGCCATATGATGGTTTTTCACAGAGTAAATTAGATTTCATTCAGAATGATAAATATAGCAGCCTGTCGCCTACTGGCTCTGATCAGGTTAGTGCTGATGAGCTGGTCATAACTGGATCAAGAGTTAGAGGTTTGAAAGACCATGTGGATGTCAAACCTCGGAGAGGCACTATTGCTTCTAAAACAACAGAAATGCAGACAGATGCTTTAACACCCAATTTGGAACGTGAGCTAGCTTCTTTAATGTTTCCAAAATCTGATATTCATGTAGATGGACATATAAATTCAATGACTCTGAATGAAGAGAACAATGCAGTCAAGGCAAGCTCAGATCAAAACAATAGCCCCATCTATGCAAGTGTTGACTCCAGCAGTCTTGTTCAAAGCAATGAGGCTGTGACCTCCATTGCACCCAGTAGCTCTTCTGTCTTGCAAACAGATTATGCCAATGACAGCAAGCATATGTTTTCTGACTATGCGGATACTGAAACTTCTTGCAGTGATGGACTCAAAGAATCACATTCTGATAAGAGTCGGGTTGAAAGAA